>AWWV01014736.1:0-35335 GCA_001974805.1 Corchorus capsularis | reverse complement strand
TATCCATTCAGTTTCCTATGGTGATCCTCCCACCGATGATCTTCCTGATCTACGCTTGCCTTTATACAGTTAGATAGAAAATATTCTCTTTTTGAAACAGGAATTATTTTAGTAGATCGTTTAGCCCTAAACTCGCCGTGTGGGAAAAATCGGACTATTTGGAGGAGCTGGGGTTGGTCAAATTGTAACATATATATATATATATATATATATATATATATACAGTTTTAAGCTTTCACGTGCGTTGCACGTGGTCCAACGTGTTTAAATGAAATATTCATTATGAAATTATAATAAACTCTCTATTAAATTATGATAATTACACTATTTTTATGATCCCATTATGAAATTTGGATAACCTTCTTATGAAATTTTAATAATGATACTATGGAATTTCGAGAACCTTTTAATAAATTTTTTTTAACCTTCTTATGAAATTTTGTTAACCTCCCTAAGGAATTTTGAATATCTCAATATGAAATTTTGATAACTTCCCAATGAAATTTTGATAACGAACACTATGAGATGTTGATAGCCTCCATATGATATATTGATAACCACGTTATGAAAATTTAAAAACCTCCATATGAATTGTTAGTAATCACACTCTGAAATTTTGATAATCACCCTATGAAATTTTGATAACCTCGCTATGAAATTTTGATAAATCTTCCAATAAAATTTTGATAAACCTCCCTATAAAATTTTGATAACTTTCTTATGAAATCTTGATAACTACAAATTTTGATAACCTCCCTATGATTTTTTGATAACCTCATTAAGAAATTTTGTTAATGTCCCTATGAAATTTTGATCTACATACTATGAAATTATGATAACCCTTTTATGAAATTTTGAAAACCTTCTTATGAAATTTTGATATCCTACCTAAAATTTTGATTACTCCACAACAAAAGTTTAACCTTCATAATTCGGTAACGATACTATGGAATTTTGATAACCTCCCCACAAATACCACTATGAAATTTTTGTAATCACATTTTGAAAATTTGATAACCTTTTTATGAAATTTTGATAACCTCTTTATAAAACTTTGTTGACCCCTCTATAAAATTCTGATAATCACATTATGTAATTTTGATAAGTTCGTTTTGAAATTTTGATACTGAAATTTTGATAATCTTCCTAATTTTGATAATATGATCTCTATGAAATTTTGATAATCACGCTGAGATTTGATAACCTTCTATCAAATTTTGGTACTCCTTATGATCTTCTCCTAAACCGACTTACAGAATGTTTTGGACGAAAATTCAGATGCTAAAAATTATGTTGGGGCATCCCTATTGGCCACTTTGGATCCTAATTAATGACGATAATATAAATTTATATTGTTTTAATAGTAAAATAATTAAATTATTATTTAATAATGGCAATTTAAAAATATATTTGAAAAAAAAAATGGTACAATAGGAAAATATAAAGTTTCCCCTTATTCGTACTTTTATATAAAGTATAGATAGTTATAAAGTCATGGCCTAATAAGATAAAGAATCTGAATATTCAAACTAATTGCCCACCAAAACGGACCAAAAAAAGACCCTATAGCCTATAGGAATGAGAAATTGGACCATGCAAAGCAAATGCTCATTGCACATTTGCTTTAGACTATCTAAGCCCAAATAGGATGTTTGAGACAAAAACAAAAAAAAACAAAATTAAATACAACGATTGGAAAAATAAAGATAAAAGGCAAAATTAAATAGGACGTTGGAAACAAAAAGTCAAATTGACTTTCTTATAATTTAATATACGTATTATATAATCTAATAATTAATAATGGAATAATTTATGATTAAAAAAATAGAATAATTAAAATATTATTTAGTAATGGCAATTTAGAAATATATTTTTTAAAAAATGTATAATTGGAAATATGTTTTAAAAATAAGGGTACAAGCGGAAAACATAAAGTTTCCATCATTCGTACTTTTATATATAGTTCCCAAATCTACAAGTATCCCACTAATTTCTAAAATGCGGCAGAAAAAGAAAAATTATAGGAAATATTTTACCTGTCTTGAAATAAAATACACTACTAATAACAGCAATGATTGGAATATTAATTAGATTATTAGACTAGTTTTGCTGGATTTGCAGGTAAAGTTTCATGTCAACAAGATTTGTGCAAATAAAATTTTGCAACTGCATATATCAGTAACATGTGAACATACTTGTAAGAATTAACCAAGAGAGCCTCCCAAACATTATTTTATTTTATTTTATTTTTTAAAATGTTAATGTATGAGTACCTTTGATTATATAATTACAAGAGGGTTACTCCGCGCTAGCGCTGCGGAGTCTTTTCATTACAATCGTTTTGTTATAGTCATGACGAATGCAAGTGTATTTTTAGATTTCTCAGATTTGAAAAAGTAATTTACAAATACTAAATTTAACCCTGGAATATTGAAATATTGATCGACTATTGAGCATTAAAAAAACTTACTGAACTTGATATTCTCCAATTGAATAAACACTTTCGCTTTTCAAAAAAAAAAAGTAAACACTTTCAACTTTCTAAATCTTTTGGAAAAAAAAATGAAAAAAACTCTCTAAATCTAAAGACCAAAAGAGACACTACGCATCAAAAAGCCTTTCAGTCTTGCATCATATTAAAATCCTTTTTTATTTTTTTGGTAAAATCACATTGGAAACCTTTACTAATAGTAGTTAATTGTCTTGAACCAAATAATCCTACAGTGCATATATTTGTAATATGACAAAACTATAGAGATAATAATGTTACCATTATGCATTTCTTAGGAAGTCGTAAAAATTTGAAACTAATCCATGGTATCATGAATTCAATTAGTAATTATTAATATGAGTTACAAATACGATATAACTATTGGAAAAAGTAGATCTCTCAAGAAATTTCCTTGGAATTTAGGGTACAAATGAAATACTGCAACTATATAAAATTAACAATACAATGCTAGAGTGAAAAAATTATCAGTCAATGGTTGAAAAACTTTTGTAGAACTGGGCATCTAAAACGAAACGTTAAAATTTAAATTCCAAATAAGTAAGTGAAAAAAAATGGGAAACTAATTAGCATAAAAAGGAATGCATCAAGTGTGAATCCCTAAATTCATTTAAAACCCACTAACAAAGAGCATAATCTAGGGGGCATGAACCAAATATACATCAAATTACTTTAATGGCCCAAAACAAATAGAAATCATCAAGTGTAAATTGAGGGCGATGAAGTAAAAAACCAAGTGATTAAATGACCAAAACGGGGCGATTAGCTCGTTCCTGGTTGAAAGTTGAAAGGAGTCGTTAGTCTTTTCCAGAGTGTATAAAATTAATATGTAGTATATATTATATAATATATGTTGTACTCCTTAGTCCTTATGCTTTGACGGACTAGACTTTTATGGCTAAGACCAAGCCTGATTTATTTTGTAAACGTGTCTTAAAATTTTGTCTAAATCCTGTCCAATGGACTACAAATTTTTATCCAAATCCTCCCGAATATCGGGCGGATTTACGGATTTGGACGTATAATCCAGCCCTTGAACAGATCATATCTTTAATACAAAATCATCGTGGCAGCTCATGTCATTGTTCCTTATTATATAGAAAAAAAAAAAAAGAGAAGTAAAGAAATATGATTGGAATTTGGAACTTATCTTTTATTCTTTTTCAACATCTTATATTTATTCTTTATCTTTATATATGCTTGGGGATGCGTTGACTTACGTGACAATCCCTCTTTCTCAATTCTACTGAGTTCTTTTTTTAGGTCGAAAATAGTATTAATTTAAGTATATATATATATATATATATATATATATGTTGAAACCATGATTTATAATGTAATACAATAACTATTTAGTGATATGCTTGTGTAATGAAAATAGTTAAGTATCTATTATATAGCAAAATGCCATGAACTTTTTAATGATCACCCCATACCGAACACGCACTAAAGAAAAAAAATTGAGAAAAGGAATACAATTATAGTACTATTTATCATCAAAATCATCAATAATATACTCCTATATCGAAGTCTTCAAATAAAATAAAAGAAGAAATATTTAACTATTTCATACTTTCAGTCCAAAATAAGCATTTAATTTGAAACCCATTGGACCTTACTATTCGGCATGAGCCCAATAAACTATTTACACCCAGAAATCCAAGTAAGAAAAACTTTTTTTTTCATTAGAAGAAAAAAAACGAGTTCAAATTCAAACTATAAGTAGAATGTAAATGACTTTAGAAAGCTACACTTAATTTGGCTTAGCAAAAATATAATATATATATATATATATAATAGTAATTATTATAATAATATTATAATAATAAGAATAATAACAATAGTAGAAAATATAAATGTGTTATGCAATCGATGATTGATTGAAGAATAATTTGATGGAAGAAAACTCCAAATTTGATTAACATAATTAATAACTAGTTGTACAACCCACGCTTCGCGTGCGGGTGTTTTATTTAATAAGTTTTATTAAGAAAACCTTTTCAAGAAATCAAATTTAGTTGTGATTTTAAGAAAATTTATTTTATAAGTGGTTTTAAGAAAATTCAGTTAAGAAAAATAATTACTCTATTTGATAAGTTTCGTCAGGAAAACTATTTTAAAAACTGTATTTTAGATGTTATTTATTCTAAGGAAATTTGCTCAAGAAATCAATTATAATTTATTATTTTTTTGAAAAGCAAATATGAGGCGTTCTATTTACATGAGTGATATGAGGCGTTGAAAGTCTGAAAGCTGCTATGAGGTACAGAGCTCCCTCAACAACCAAATCTTTGAATATACCAACATCAACTTCATTGGTCTGCACATGGATAGCGTTGCCTTGATCATCAGTTTCAACAAAGAGGCAAAATCGACAATTCCTGGCGGTTTTCAGTTCCAAGCTCGCACAACTCTCAGCTTATTGGTTGCTGGTGGTTGCAACTGATTCGGATTAGTTTCCACCATTATTCCTTTCTTTCTCACTTTTTTTCCCTTTGGTCTTGTGAGTTTTATTCTGAAAACTATTGTCTATTTATATTCATTTTGGTGCTTGTATTTTCCTTTAAATCCAATAGTTCATTACATTTTGTATTGTTTGGTATATGTACTTATTTAATGGGTTCATCTCTTCTAATTTTTTTGTTGTTAATTGTCTACTTATTTAATGGGTTCATCTCTTCTAATTTGTTTGTTTGGTATGTAACTTTTTTGTTCATTGTCTATTATATTCATTTTGGTGCTTGTATTTTCCTTTAAATCCAATAGTTCATTGCATTTTGTATTGTTTGGTATCTGTACTTATTTAATGGGTTCATCTCTTCTAATTTTTTTTTGTTAATTCTCTACTTATTTAATGGGTTCATCTCTTCTAATTTTTTTGTTTGGTATGTACTTTTTTGTTCATTGTCTATTTATATTCATTTTGGTGCTTGTATTTTCCTTTAAATCCAATAGTTCATTGCATTTTGTATTGTTTGGTATCTGTACTTATTTAATGGGTTCATCTCTTCTAATTTTTTTGTTGTTAATTTGTCAAATTAAATAAATCATTTTTTTGCCAATCAAAATAATTAAATAATAAATTGAAATTTAACATACATTTAATAGACAAAAAATTAAATATTAAATAACCCACAAACATAATAAACAAAGGAGATTAACAATTGACACTTGTGAAAGAAACAAAACGCCATGTGGCGCTCAATGAGGGCCTTACTCATAAGATTAATAGTAGGTTTAATAATAGAAATGTTGCCAACTTCAGTTGCATTGAATCCTACTAGAGTTTGATACATTCCCTCCGTGAATGTAACTACTTTTAATATAGTTACTTATTTTTTTTTATGAAAATTTAAATAAAAACTTTCACATTTCTTTCTAGAATTGAATTAAATACGTAGGTAATAAATTGTTGGTAGCTTTTTTTTCCTTGAAAAGTGAGTGGATAGTTTTTTTTTTAGAATTATGTTTTGAAAAAAATGCTAAATTTTTTTAAAAAATTGTCAAATACATATTTATTCTTGTGGTCTCTTTCAAATGGGTAGTTTTTATTTTTGGTTTTAAGTATGCGAATTACTAAATACCGCCCCCTTTTACTAGCTACCGCCCCCCCTTTGGACTATTTTGCCCTTTACTATATTTTTCATCAAACTTCAAACCTTTCAATTCTCTCAAATTCTCTCAACCTTCAAACTTTCAAAACTCAATCATTCAAAATCGTTCGAGTAAAACAATATCAAAACGCATGAACAAAGATTTTTCGGATTGAAAGTATGTTTTTTTTTTTTAAAAAAAAGTAAAAAACAAATATCTATTTATCATTAATCAAATATTAAAGTCCTCTTACTAATATTGACATATCCATACTCATTTAAACTAAATGAATTGTCCAATACTTATTAAATGATAAAAGTAAATTAAAGGAAAATCTAAAAAAAAATCATTTAAAGAAGAACAAGAAAGAAAAGAAAAGAAAAAAAAATGAAGAGAGAGAGACGAACGACCAGGCCACGGCTAGATCGCGCGCGGGTCGCGGCCCACCATGGTCCGGGTCGCGTGCGATCCAGACCGTGATGGGCCGCGACCCGCGTCGCGACCCGATCCATGGCGGGTCGCGCCCGGATCGCGGCCTGCCATGGTCCGGGTCGCACACGATCATGGGTCGCGCGCGACCCGCTGTGTTCATTATTTTTTTTCCTTTTTCTTTCTTGTTCTTTTTTAATGTTTTTTCTTTTCGTTTTTTAAATTTTCCTTTAATTTCCTTTTGTGCTTTAATAAGTATTGGACAATTCATTTAGTTTAAATAGGTATGGATATGTTAATATTAGCAAGAGGACTTTAATTTTTGATTAATGATGAATAGATATTTGTTTTTTTACTTCTTTTTTTTCCAAAAAAAACATACTTTCAATCTGAAAAATCTTTGTTCATGCGTTTTGATGTTGTTTTACTTGAATGATTTTGAATGATTGAGTTTTGAAAGTTTGAAGGTTGAGAGAATTTGAGAGAATTGAAAAGTTTGAAGTTTGAAGGAAAGGGCAAAATAGTCCAAGGGGGGCGGTACCTAGTAAAAAGAAGGCGGTATTTTGTAATCCCCTTTAAGTATTTTAGTATTTGAGTTTGTCTCCAAGTCAACTCGTGAGACAAACTCATATTCTCACATTATAATTAGTATAAATATATATAAAACACTATAATTATTTAGGTTTGTTAGTTTAACTGGTGAGTGTGCGTGCCTGTACTGTGAGATCCTGAGTTTAAGTTTCATAAGATGTGGGTTTAATTTATTTATTTGTTTGTTTGTTAGGAGAAATTATTAGGTGGAACGGACTCACCACGTCATCTATGGGACCAACAAATAATATGAAGACAACTCGTCAATTTTCTAAAACCCTATCCCAATAATATTTCAAATTTGGGGACTTACCATCAATACAAGATTTATTTTAAAAGGGGGTTAAACCTTGGGTTAAAATCGTGCCTAAATTTAAGAAGATCATTTGATATGGCAAGATTCTATTGATTGGTCCTATGGATGACTTGGTGGATCCGTCCCACCTAATAATTTCTCGTTTGTTAGGTATTTGCTAAGTAAGTTATTTGAGTTAATTTCTTAGTTTGAGCTGGATTCTCATTTAGAAATTTGGGTATATGGAGATTTATTCTGATTTTAATGAGATTTCATTTATATCCCTCAAAAATTAAAACGAGATAAAAAAAAAAATCAAAAAGGCAAATAAAACAAAGAGAGAGTGTTAGCCTGTTAGGTAGGGCATAAGTCACATGGTTTCTACGCAACGCTCCGCCACAGAAAGACCCTTTGATACAGTGGGAAAGTCAACCTCCTATAACTTAATTTGGCTTCATTTCCCCTTTATTACTAGCTTTGCCTTTGGCCTTCCCAATATTCTCACCTATTTCCCCTTTTCTTCTTCAACACCCTTAGCTACTCTATTACTACAAGACAACAATTCATTTTTCTTTTCTTTTCTTACATAAAAGAAGGTGGGGCGAAATGACATTTCTTATGGGACACAAATTTTCTACTATTTAATTTTATCATATGCATTTGTCAATTTTTTTTTCTTTGGCCATGACATCATATACATTTGCCTTATCATTATGTACACTAAAATAGTTGAGTCATAAATTTTTAATTTCAACAGTCGGATTAGTTAAATATAAAATTCTTAAAATATATATATAAAAGATGTAAAATGGATGTTAAGTTAAATCGAGTGTATAATATATATATATATATATATATGTGTATTTCTCAGATATTCTCTCAAAGATAAATTCTTAAAATTACAATCAGACTAAATATCTTTTTGTCCAATCATCTAATAAATATGATCATCGATGTTTGTTGAGTTGAGTGGAATAAGCAACTTAGGATAGAGAAAATTGGTGTTCGAATAAATTTTCCTCAATAGAGTTTCGACACGGTTTAACTTCAGATCAGTCAGAATCTAATGTGACTAGATATTGTTCATAAAAAAAAGTAAAAAATATTGATTATTCTATCCAATTGTAAAAACTTGCCATATATATCTATCTACCGAACAAATAAACTCACTAAACGCACATTTCATAACACCTTAAGATCCAAGCACCATTAGTTGAGTTAACAACATAGTCCATGGATCACATATCTTATAGTTTATCGTGCAATTCTCTTTTTCATCTTATTATTAAGAAAACATATACCATACATGATATATACAAATGAAATATGGTAAAAAAAAAATTTTAAACGTAATGGAATATATATACCAAATAGGGAATTGGGTACATTTGGCATAAGATCATTTATAAGGGGAATGCCGGCAAAGTCAACAGCTTATAATATATCAAAATCATATATGGTTCATATATATAGGTATATTGAACATAATTATAGCTTCAAGATACAAACTTTATCCCATAAAAAAAAGATACAAACTTTATTATTGTCTCCAAATAAAATCATTATTCCATAGCAGAAAACACCATATCTCATCACCATGAAAAAATCAAATCCAACTTCATCAAGGTCCTCTCGACATGACGTAGCATTCATGTCAGACGAAAACGATTCTAATTTTGGCCGTCGCCATGGCCATGATCATGATCATGATGATGATCATTTATCAAGTGTTGGAAGCAATATCCTTCCGACGACCTACCCAAGAGACGATCAATGTGAACATGCATGTTACAGCAGAGGAGCTGAAGATTAGGGAAGAGCTTGCAATGCAGATAGAGAAACAACTTGAACGAGAATCATGGACGGTATATTGGTTTTGGTTCGTCGATTGAGTCACTTGAAAGCTAAGATTACCAAGAATTTGGATCTTGATATGCTTTCACTACGGAATTTCCTGCTTTAATTATTATTGTTGCAAGTTGAAAGTTGCAACTTGTATCATCATGTAATTGAGCCTTATCTGACAGGTTTCCCATGAGCATGTCTACGAATGTTTAAAATAAAGGAAATGAAATTAGTTTAGTACTTAGGAAAAAGACGAGTTATTTTTTTTGGGTAATATGTAGAAAGCATTGGGTCTTAGAGATTACACAGACGTGTAAGGCTTGAATTTGTAGTGGAAGATTCAACCTTCACATGACGCCTATAAACTGAAAGGTTTTACAAACAAAAAAAAAATAGTAAATTCTCAAAGAAGTTGATAACCTTGTTAGCAAAGGGCATATACATGCTAACTGTTGGTAGTTTTTTTTTTTTTGCCTCAAATCCTAATTATATTTGGATTGGATTTTTTAGAGATTTTGATTGGTGGACGAGATCTTAACAGAAAAAGGATTCTTAAAGCCTAAGTTTGTGTTAGTATAAATAAGCATTTTATTTTTTTATTTATTTATTTTTTTTTTTTTTGTGTGTGTGAGATAGAGAGAGTTGTATACTTGTATTGTTGTGAGGGATACACCTTTGGGTGTTATATATGGGTTTTTGGTTGCTTAGATTGAGAGTTTTCTAGTTTGATTGTTATTGGTGATTGTAATCGATTGATTTGATAGTAAAGATTTGTGGTATAGGTCCAGAAGAAAATTTTATTTGTTGTCTCCGCTTTAATTAATTTTTTGCTTCATTCCTAGGATATTCGAAAGTTACCACAAGCAGTATCAGATCCTGATTGATTAGATATGGCAGACATTAGCAGTGGATCAACTTTGAAGTTTGAGATTGAGAGGTTTGATGGAACAAACAATTTTCAGATGTGGCAGAGTACGATAACAAATGTGTTAGTACAATAAGTATTGGGAGATGCGCTTGAAGCTGATAAACCTTCAGCGATCGATGAATGAGAAAATGTGAAAAGAAATTCAACAAAAAGCAGTAAGTACAATTCGTTTGTCTCTTGCTACTGAAATTAAGTATGATGTGTTAGATGTGAAAACCCCAAAGGAGTTGATACATAAGTTGGAGTCAATTTATATGTCAAAATCGATTACTAATATGTTGTGTTTGAAGAAAGAATTATTTGGGTTGAAGATGAAGGTGGGAACAAGTTTAAGGGCACACTTAAAAGAGTTTAATAGATTGATTACTCAATTGGCAAGTGTGGGTGAAGTAATGAAAGAGGTTGATAAAGCAGTTTTATTGATTAATTTTCTGACCGACAAGTATGATCTCGTGAGTAGAGCTTTGATGGTTGGTAGGCAAACTCTGAGTTTACAAGATGCGACTTCTGCAATTTTTGAGTATAACAGATTGAAAGGAGTTGAAAAGAAAGATAAAGAGAATTGTGTTCTCATGGTGGAGCGTGGAAGAACTAATGAAAGAGATAAGAATGATGCAAGATTGAGTGGTAGATTCAATGAAAGAGGAAGATCAAGTTCGTGGCCAAGGTTGATGTTAGCAGTAAGGAGTGTTGTTATCATAGTTATCATAGCCGGACCAGACATTGAACCGTTCAAGGTCTTGGTCGATGAGTCACTGGTTCAACCACTGAGTTAATTGAGTCAATGTTAAGTCAATATAATTTTTTTAATAATATTTATAGTAAATTATGTGACAATGAAAATAATATTTAAATAATTTAAAAATTTAAGAATTAAAAAAGTGCTACTCTATTTATAAGAGATGAGTGATACAAAGTTTCAAACACTTTTGCAAACTACAATTAAACCAAATTTTACTACTATTATAAATATTATATTAAAACGAATATTAAAGGATAAATGTAGGACATTACAAAAAATAATAAAAGGGCACCATAAAAGTGGACTCTTACGATTCAATCAAATTATATTCTTGGACTTTATGATTTGAAATTTTGTATGATTACTGATTAGTCAAGATTGAAAAGAAATTTCCATTCATGCACTAAGTGATTGTGCCAAAGCTCGTAAAGTTTGGCTTACCCTCCGCTCGGATCTTCATCAGGAGGATTTCTTTTGTCTTGATATATTAATAATTGGGTTCTAATTGTTGCATGGAGAATTTCCTCAGTATTCCATGGAACTACATCTTCATGTTTGCCATTTGGTTTCTATAGTACTGGTGTAATTTTCTATTGCATGATACAATAGATTTTCTTTACTTGGCCGGTACAATGCTCCCAATTAATCCTGACTCGGGCCAAGGAAACATCCGATGTCTCCAATTTTCTTTCCTCCCGTCTTAAACATGAAGCATTAATTGGATGGCAAATGCCTCAAGGGCAGTGCGTGAGGATTAACGTAGATGGAAACTCTCGTGGCAATCCTGGTGAATCTGTAGCCGGCGGTCTTCTTCGTGTAAACAATGGTGTTTGGCTTGGAGGCCGTGTAGGGTCTCGACGATTACGATAGCTGAGTTATATGTTATCTGTCATAGTCTTCTGCTTGCTTGGAACAATGGTCATCGAGATGTTTTGCTGGAATCTGACTCTCTTGTTGCTATTACCAAGATTAATTCACTGCGCTCTATTAAGGGACCCATAACAAGTTGATCTCTGTTATACGAGAACTCATTGATCGTCCATGGAAGTGCAATATTAAGCACGTCAACCGTGAAGCAAATAAGTGTGCTGGCTAGCTGGCCACTCACTTTGAACACCTCCCACTGGGTCCTACATCTTTACTACTCCACCGAGGAGCTCACATCACTACTTGCAGCTGATACCTTAGAAGTAGTCTGCCCAATGGTCATTTAATTTCTTTGATGTAATTTTTTTTTATTTCCCTCATATATATATATATATATAAAGATTGAAAAGATTGAAATTATAAATAAAATATATTATCAATATATATCATAATAAAAACCTACTAATAAGATCCAAAATACAATAATATATAATATAAACATAAAATTATCATTATCCATAAACATTAACCATAAATACTATCTAGATCCCAAAGACAATAATATAAACGTTAAAAGTAAATATCTATAAATACTAGCATAAGCACTAACAAAACCCATAAGCAAATCTAATCAAATGGCCACAATTTTTTTGGCCATTTCTTCATTGTGCTCCTCTGATTCTTGCTGCTGGCCTTGATCCGATTGTTGCTGCTCATTGCATTGTTGTTGATGGGGATAAAGATTGGGCAGCGGCTGGGAGGCAGATTCTCCACTCCCTCCAGAGCCAGTCCTGGTAGAAAAACACTAGGTGGAAGGCACACACCTTGACTTTCAAGGATTGACAGGATCATATCTGTCCTCTTAGTGTTGTCTTCAATGATTTTGTTTTTCTTTTGAACTGTCTTAGCCAACAAAACCAATTGTGCCATCAAACTTCCATCACTATCATCGGTTGTTGTGCGTGGGGTATTCATGATGAAAGAAGAAACCTCATCAACAAGGTTCCCCAAGCCATAACAGCTACGTTTAATGAGTCCAGAAACCCGGATAAATAGCTCGTCATCATCGATAACTGCTCCCTCACCAAGTCTAGCTAATTCTTCATCGCATGCTTGTTTAAATTTCTCCTATCAATATAAATTAAATATTAAGAGAAAAAAGAGAACAACCCATGATCCACAAGGATCAACCAGCCAATGAACTAAAAACAATGCATACATAACCACAACCAAAAGTACAAAAGCAAGGTCTAAGAAACATTTTGATCAATATCAAGGAAGCTTTGTACTTACATAAGTTAGACGGGCTCGTTCTTTAGTCCAAGTCTTATCTTCATTTTGGTAAATCTTCAAGAAAACTTCCACTTTTGATGGCCTTATGCCTGTTCGCTCTTCCTAAAACAAGAGAAAAAATGACCATATTAAACTTGCATAAATATTATAATGTCTAAAAAATTCAGATTGTTTGTTCTAATAACATACAATACTTACCATCTGATCCCTATGTTCTGCTTGGGAGATACAACCACCCCGATAGCTTGTGGAAGAACCTGAGGAAAAAGAGTTTCGGTTCTTCTTGTTTCTTTCACACAACTTCTGATATTCATTATCAGAAGAATGGAGCTATCATTTTCATGATGAAGAGCTTGAACAGTCAATTTCATGCTTATCAAGGTCATAAAGTTGATTGGTTAGAGTTTTCAAGGCAAAGGAGCAAAGATGAGTTCAAAGTAAGAAGACATGTCGAAGTGTCAGGCCATGACATTACCTACCTAGGTAATCAGGCACATGGGTCTTCAGACAAACCATGTTAGCACCCAAGAGGAGTCGGGACACTCATTCCGCGTGCGCCCAGCAGCCTATCGTCGACACTTCCATGATACTTCCTCTTGAAGCCTTTTCAATACTTTCTAGATTTGGAGACAGTTCGGGAAAACAGCCATAACTTTTGATCCAGAACTCCAAATGAGGTGTATGAATATGCATTGGAAAGCTAACTCCGAGATATACAACTTTTGTGTTTTGGTCGAAGCCCAGATCTGACGTTATCATGGACGAAATTGCTCCTAAGCATAGCGCACAGAAACTATCCTGGGCCTGACTTGCGTTTTTTACCAAAATAAGCCCAAATATCTTACTTGGGTCAGCTTGAAGACATGAAGAAGAGCCCAGCATATCCTTAGGGTTTGTTTAAGTCATCTAAAGCTCTAAATTAAACCCTAGGTTGTCCCCTATATATACTTATCTTTCCTAGAACGTGGATGACAACTTACAACATAACTTTTCTAGGGTTTATGCGATTTGGAGAGGAGGCTACCACCCCCTTCTCTTTTCTCATTTTCCTTGTGAGTTTTCCAGCCTCTCATGAATTTTCCAATCCATGAGTAGCTAAACCTTTATACTTCTTTTCCCTAGGTATTTTTGATCAATGAATCTATCGTGAGACTTTTGTTCTTAATAACTTGATTTTTCTGTTTGAATATGCTTCTTATCCCTGTTCTTCATCTTATGGATTCATGTTTGAGTGATTAGGAGCGCTACTAGTCTTGATAATTATGAATGCTATAGTTAGAATCTTTGATTCAAAATAACAATTGAATTTAGGAGTCCTAGTTTAATGGGATTATCAAACCTTATTGAAACCTATAGGCCGAACGGAAATAGGTGTAGATGAGTTTGGTTTTAATTTATTTATGCATGCAGGCATATAATAATCTTAATGCTTTATTCTTTAAGGGAATAAAAGAGTTGATCTTTGGGCCGAATGGAGTGAGATTGACTAGTAAAACCATAAAAATAATCCCCACAAAAACCTAACTAAGTAGACAGGGTAAGCAGGTGGTCGATCCCACAGAGAAGGGGAATAAACTTATCCAAGAATAAATCTTTTCCAAACAATTACTTAAAACAGAAAACACGGATTGCAAAGATTAATTATAAAAAAGCAATTAAACTAAAAACAAAGCAAAGTAAATTAAATCTAAATCTAAATCTATGGCAATTTATAAAGAAAACAATAACTAAAAAGGCTCTCCAATGGTAGAAATCAATCAAATTAACTATAGATACTTGATTAAAAAGATGAATTTAATATTTAATTCTTGATGACAACTAGTCTAGGGGAACCCTAACATGTATATTAGATAATATTACCGGTTAAAGCTTAAATTATCCCTTTTATTCTTTCAGCAATCACTTACCTTTTTAGGGTTAAGAACTACTTAAGAACAAAGCATTAAGAACAATTATATTATTAGTTTTTCACACATGCTTAACAAGTAAAACCAAACAACAAGCAAATAAATCGGTCATTAGTAAACTCGTCCCATTGAGTTGCGGTTAAACATCCTCATTTTGTTATCAAACAATCAAACTCAAGATTTCGTCGTCTCGTTTGATTTAACTGTAGATCCATCAAATTATCTCTTTAGCGGCCGTTCTAAATTAATAACAATCAAGATCATAAAATAAAACAGAGACTCGCTTACTATCTAATCAAGAACAAACATCAAATTATAGCACAAAAATCTCACCATAATCAATTGATTGAAATCACCGAAAGATAAGAAGTATTAAGAATTTAGCTACTCATAGATTTGGAAAAATCCATGAGAGGCATAAGAAAACTTACAAGACCCTGAAGGGGCGAAATCTCCTTAGCCTTCAACAAGGAGTATCAGATCTCTCTATGCAAAGAGAGGTGTCGACTCCCTTAACCTAAAACGAGAGAAAAAAAACTAGAATACTTTCTAAGAAAAAGATGACAAAGAATTATTGATGTGTTCTCTAGGGTTAGATAAGGTGGCTATTTATAGTGGACTAATTAGACACTATATAGACTTAGGAAAGGGTCTAGGACGGTTTAGAGGCTGACTTGGTCTCCCAGTTGGCTTAAAAGTCTTCCTAGAGTCGAAATCCAAGTGAAAATAGGACTCTAGAAAATTCTGGAATCGCACAGCAACTTTGACAGCAATTTCGGGCTTGAAGATGGCAGAACCGGGCTTTGGACTTCAAAGGAAATTTGTAGATCTTGGAATTAGCTTTCCAACGGCTACTCATGAGCCTAAAACGGAAATCTGAGCAGAAAGTTATGGTCTTTTTATCGAGACAGTGTTGAATCCTAATCCAACTAGGACAAGTATCGGAATTATGCGGGAATTGGATATTCTCTTGGATATATGCGGCACAAATTGGGGTTTTAACTCCAATTGTGGGCTTATATGGGCTGAGTATTATCCCATATAAAATATCCAATAATTCCAGGGTTTCAGGGCTTCTTGTCTTTAATCCTTTGCAATTTAAGCTCAATCTCCAATTCTTACTTCTTGAAATAATTCTTCATTGATCTTCAATTCTTCAAATTATCTTCAATAAATCTTCAAACACGAACTTCGGATCTTCAAATCTTCACTCCAAATTGCTAAGTCCATATTTGAGTAAAAAGTCATTAAAATAGCTCCAAAAAGAGTGAAAAACAACAAGTTTCCATTTTTCTTCTCTTCAAGACCTAAAAAGACAAATACTTATAAAATAGGGTTAAATTACACATAAAAATAGTAAAAAGCATAGGAAAATGATCATAAAAGTATGGTCTTTTTTGCCTCGATCATATTTTCCCCCACACTAAACCCTTGCTAGTCCCTAGCAAACTAGTGCAGAAAACTAGACTTAAATTTATGCATGATAATTAAATCTATGTTTAAATCTTTTAAAAACTTTGAATGCAAACATATATTAAGGATCAATTCAATCATGAAATCGTAATAACAAAGAACAATAAGAGCACTTAATTCAGAAGATCAAGAAATAGCAAGCATCTCTATTCTTAAGTAACCATCATTAAAGTAGTTCTAATCACTTATCATTCATCACATCCTATAACTATTTTTTTCTATAAGCTTGAGTCTTCATCTTTATCTCCATTACTCAAGGGAATGCATATCATAGATACAAATCAAGGGTTTTCATGGGTTATAATGATTTTCAAAGGGTAATCGATTTTTAAGAAAATTGAGGTTACTAACCTCGAAGTGTTCATGATTAGGGGTTACTAACGCTCTTTATTTTATTTTGAGGCTACTAGCACTCTAGAGGGACTCCCTCTATTTTTTTCAAAAAGGGACAATATTTCTGCAGTTCCATGCCTCTTATCCTCTTTCCGAGGGTTACTAACTCCTTTTGTTTTAGAAAAGAGTGACAACAATGGAAAAGTTTTTTTTAAAAGCAGAAATACATCTTCTCCTCTTTCATGAAAACACTTCTTTTTATGAAAAAATATTTTTTAACTACCCTTTTATATAAGTAGTCCCCCACTCTTGTTCTTGACATATCATAATTGTAATTTCAACAAAAATTAAACACAAGTTCTAGAAATAGGTAATCATAGAAGCAATAAATAATAAGCTCATATCACAAAACTCTAATTATATCTAATTCTAAGAAATAAGATATCATGCTATAAATCAATCAATGAATTAAATATTCTTAAAAATTCTAAGCATTATCATTCATAATCAAATCAATCAATGAATATATATATATATATGAAAAATTCAAAATTTTCGAAAAAATTTTGAAAAAATTTTCGAAAAATTTTATGCATGTAGACTCTCTCCCCCACACTTAAAGACACATTGTCCTCAATGTGAATAGACATAAGCTTTTAAGTGCGGTAATCATAGCATATAAACAATAAAGATAAAAATGATATGCAAGTGCTTTTCAATTTTAACCCTAATTAACCTATATGCGATTCATATCAAGGAAAAAGCAAACAAAGCAAAGCAATAATCAATCAAAGCATTGCAAGAGAAATTAAACTCCAATCGATTTCTTCTGGCAATCTTCAAAAATGTATACTCCTTTTGCTTCATCTTGGGTATCCTTAATAAGAAATCCTAAAAAGAAATATGAAACAAAGAAAAATTAAAGGTTAGTAAAAAGATTGGGTTGCCTCCCAATAAGCGCATTTCTTTAAGGTCTTTGGCTAGACTACCTTAAAGAAAATTTATTCTTTAAGGGTGAAGGAACTTTGGATGTATTCCTTCAACAAATCCTCAATGGTTTTATTCTCATTGATGATTTTGATAATTTCAAGTTGAAACTTTTCAAGACTTGAAAGTATCAAAGAACATAAAGCAGCACGATCTAGAAGTGGTGGCACGGATGTGGCATGGCTTGAAAAGCATTTGGCCGGTAGTGGCATGGTGATGGCTGGTCCTAACTCAGTGAAAACTCGGAGTGATGAGGCTGTGGCGCGGCTGGTAGCAGATGTGGCTAGTTCTAACCGGGCATGAGGCGCGGATGACTAGGCTATAGCCGGGCAGGGTTGTTGGTGTGGCTCGGGCATGGCCGGTCCTGGCCGGGTCTTGTACAGGGATGGCCGGGCTATAACCGAACAATGGCCGGCTAAGCTAGCTAAGTTGGCTTGGTGGTGGTCTTGGGCGGTTTCCCTTGATGCGTTGGCTTGCTTGTTCTTCCCTTTTTGCATGGCTTCAAGCTTCGCTTCCCTCTTGAGTGATTTAATACTTGGAATCAGGGAACTTAGCATTTGAGCAAAAGTTTCCAATACCAAATAAACTGTTTCTAGTGACCTATTCAACAATGGAGTTGAAGTAAGACTACCAACAACCATTCGATCAAAGTCTCTCAATCCCTAATAGAAGTATCGAACCAATCTCCGTTTATCATAGCCATGTTGAGGATGATCAGCACACAGCTTCTTGAATCTTTTCCAATATTGAGGAAAACTCTCCTCCTTGCGTTGTTGAATGTTCCCAACTTTTCCTCTATCTTGAAGAACTGGATCATGCTTCTTAGTTGAAGGGTCTTCTCTTGCATCTTTCTTCACTTGATGGCTTATCTTGTCATGGGTGGTAGAACTCCTTGATTAATGTTAACTTATAGCTTTGCTATTTCCTTTGGCTTATCTCGATCTTTCTTCTTTCTAAAGCTAGGGGGTACAATTGCTTTAGACAAAGCTTCCAATGCTTCATAAGCAACACCAGCAGTTCTATCAAACAAGGGAATGTCATCGATGATATTGATCAGACCAAAATTATGCATCTTTTTATGGTCATTTTCCTATGTTTTTTGGGTATTTTATGCTTGATTATGCCTTATATTGGGTATATTTGTGTTCATAGGTGTTGAAGAGAAGAAAAGTGCAAAATCATCAATTTTGTACCTTTTTGGAGCCTTTTTGGATGATTTATGACACAAATATTTTCCAAGGACATTTTGGATGAAGAATGGAGCTATCATGGTCGTGATTGAAGAGTTTTCAAGGCAAAGGAGCAAAGACGAGTTCAAAGCAAGAAGACAGGTTCAAGTGCCGAGCCATGACACAGCTCACCTGGGTGATCAGACTAACTACATGGGTGCTCAAGGCAACCATGTGGGCGCCCAGGAGGAGTCGGGAAAACCAAATGCGCGCTCAAAGTTCAGCAACTCATGTCACTTCCTCTTGAAACTTCTTCAATACTTTCCAGATTTGGCAACAGTTCTGTAAAACAGCCATAACTTTTGATCCAGAACTCCGTTTGAGGCATATGAGTAGGCGTTGGAAAGAGAACTCTGAGAGCTACAACTTTTGTGTTTTGGTCGAAGCCCAGTTCGGACGTTTTCATGGACGAAAAATGCCCCTGAAGTTGGCCGACAGAAACTGTCCTGGGCCTGTTTTGCGGGATTGACCAAATTGAGCCCAAAATCCTATTTTAATTAGCTTGAAGACTTGGAGAGAAGCCCAGCACGTCCCTAGGGTTAGTTTAAGCCATCTAGAACTCTAAATTAAACCCTAGGCAGCCTCCTATATATACCCTCTTATCCTAGAACCCGAGCAACACCCCTAACATATTTTTTCTACAACTTCTCTCTTCTTATTTTCTAGGTTTTGCGGTTTGGAGAGGAGGCAGCCGCCTCCTCCTCTTTTCCTCTTTGGTTTGTAAGTTTTCAATCTCTCATGGATTGGAGTTTCCAATCCATGAGAGGTTAAACCTTTATATTTCTTTTCCTTAGGTATTTTTGATCAATAAATTTATGGTGAGACTTTTGTTGCTAGGGTTGAGTTTTTTGACACTAAGGGTTGAGTTTGAAGCAAGTTGGTAGGAAATTTTCAAGGACGAGCATAGAGGAAGCAAAACACGACTCGACCTGGGCCCCCAGGTTTATTGCCTGAGCACCCAGACCGAAACCTCTTAGCCCCCAGCTGCCCTGCATCAAACCAGCACAAGTCTAGAGGCCGACTACCGCTGGGCACCCGGGCCAAAAACCTGAACACCCAACCCATAGGCCTAAGCACCTAGGTACCAAGCACTGTACCACAGCAGTGTCAAGCACCCAAGTGCACATATCCTAGCATCCCAACTCCCAATAGCCATCACCCATCTCCAACACTATAAATGCCACGCATCACCCACCTTCAATTCTCCAACACCCATCTCTATCCCAAACCTTTTTCATTTTTCTTCTATTACCTCCAAATTTCAAAAATCCACTTACTTTAATTCTCAATCTCACTACTCCATCACTTACAAATTATTTCTTTCATCTTTTCATCACCCAAAAAACACTTACCCATTAGATTATCCAACACCTTTTCCATCCAAATCCCTCGAGTTCTCAAATTTTCAAGTTTTGGAAAGTTGTTGATTTCTTTGGATTTTTGTTTCAAGTGGTTAGAAAGGTGATAAGAGATCATTTTGGATTCGGTTGAGAGTTTTTGAGCATTGGGAAATACTACATTGGATTAACAAGTGGAATTTTTCAAGAAACCAAGGTAATAAGAAAGAACCTAAGTATAAGCTTCGCATTGATGATTTCTATGTTGTTGATGAGCTTTGTCATGGATTAGGCCGTTGTAATGGAATACCAATGGCTAGGTTGTTATTCTCTAGGATGTGGATTGTTTGAGTCATTAGGAAGTACCTGTGAGAGAGTTCCAACAACTTATGGTTCGAGAGATAAGGCAACATAGGAGTGAGATGAGAGCTTATATGGATCGAATGGAGGAGACCATGCGCGAATACATGGGCCAAAGGAGAGGCCGCTAGCTCTTATCCTTATGATTTCTTATGTATTGCATTTTATCATGACATTTCATGCATTTTTATTTGTAGTTTGTGTTTTAGTTTGAATTCGTAACATGTTCCTTTGGATCTTATGTAAGACTTATATGTTTGAATGCTATGATAGATGATATGTTTAGATTAATTTGCTAAGATTGGATGCATACTTTCTAGGTGAATTTAATCTTGCATGCGCTCAACTAATTTAGATTGCCCCACTTATTGTGTTTTTGATTGCTAGTAAATGATTATTTGATTTGTCTAGAATTTTGGGTCTTCTTTATAAGTCAAATTGTCATTTTGCACTTACTTTTTCCAAAAATTTCAAAGAGATCATTGAAATTTTTTGTCAAAATACTAGCACAACACACATTGAGGACAATGTGTCTTTTAAGTGTGAGGGAGGAATTAGTCTATTTGAAAGATCCTATTTTCCTATTTTTCTATCTTATTGACTAGAGATAAAAATTTCAAAATTTTGAAGAAAATTGAAATTGATTTTGAATTTCTAATAAGTTTTGATTTAATTTCCATGAGTATAGTCTTGTGTAATACTAATTTGGTTTAGATACATTGAAAATATTTTTCAAATTTTCTTATGTAGAATTTCATTCTTTGATTGATAAGTGTAATTGATAAGGTTTTTCAAACCCAAAAATGTTTTGAGAAGTGTATTACTTCTAGAACTTGTGTTGAATCTTGTGTACATTTATAGAAGTATGTCATGGATATGTCAAAGACAAAGTGTGGGGGTATGAAGGGTAGCTAAAATCTTTTAAAAAGAAGTGTTTTCATGAAAAAGGAGAAGAGATATTTCTACTTAAAAAAAAACTTTTCCATTGTTGTCACTCTTTTCTTTAACAAAAGGAGTTAGTAACCCTTGGAAAGAGGATAAGAGGCAGGGAATGCGGAAATATTGTCCCTCTTGAAAAAAAATGAGTGTTAGTAACCTCAAAAGAAAAAGGAAGTTAGTGACCCCTAAATCATGAACACTTCTAAGGTTAGTAACCTTGCTTTCTTAAAAATATGTCATCCTTTTAACCCAATCTTATCTTTGATGAATATCCATGTTATTGCTTTTTCTTGGAAATAGATGTAAATACAAGCCTATGGTAAGTTTTCCTTGTCAAATTCATCCAAGGTATGTTGATCTTAGAAATTACATTATTGATTGGAGTGGTTTTGTGCATAGTTGATTTGAATCTTACGGTCTTTGTATTTTTACTAACTTATATTGCATATAATTAGAAAATGTGGATTAAATTCTTAATTTGTTAGAAGTACTCTGTTTTCTAAAGTTTGATATTTCTAGTCAATGTTTACATAATGTTTGTGGTATCGTTCAAGTTAAGAAAACCCTTAGGTGACAACACACCTCCTAAGTACCTCTATCAGTCTTAGGTTGAAATGGCTTGCGTCACGAGCTAAGGGCCGCCGTACACCTACGAAAGTGGAATCAATAATTTGCTTAGTTTAGAATTAACTTTAGTTATCTTAGGATTAACACTAGTTTGCTAGGGACTAGCAAAACTTAAGTGTGGGAGAAATATGATCAGACCAAAATTATGCATCTTTTTATAGTCATTTTCCTATGCTTTTTGGGTATTTTATGCTTGATTATGGCTTATATTGGGTATATTTGTGTTCATAGGTGTTGAAGAGAAGAAAAGTGGAAAATCATCAATTTTGTACCTTTTTTGAGCCCTTTTGGATGATTTATGACACAAATATTTTCCAAGGACATTTTGAATGAAGAATGGAGCTATCATGGTCGTGATTGAAGAGTTTTCCTTTGTCTTGAAAACTCACCTGGGTGATCAGACTAACTACACGGGTCTTCAGTCAAGCCATGTGGGCACCTAGCTAGAGTCGGGACATACCCAGCTGGTTCTTTAGGCAGAACACATGGGTGCTCAAGGCAACCATGTGGGCGCCCAGGAGGAGTCGGGATAGCCAAACGCGCGCTCAAAGTTCAGCAACTCATGTCACTTCCTCTTGAAACTTCTTCAATACTTTCCAGATTTGGCGACAGTTCTGTAAAACAGCCATAACTTTTGATCCAAAACCCCGTTTGAGGCACATGATTAGGCGTTGGAAAGCTAACTCCGAGAGCTACAACTTTTGTGTTTTGGTCGAAGCCCAGTTTGGATATTTTCATGGACGAAAATGCCCCTGAAGTTGGCGGACAGAAACTATCCTGGGCCTGTTTTGCGGGATTGACCAAATTGAGCCCAAAATTCTATTTGAATTAGCTTGAAGCCTTGGAGAGAAGCGCAGCACGTCCCTAGGGTTAGTTTAAGCCATCTAGAACTCTAAATTAAACCCTAGGCAGCCTCCTATATATACCCTCTTATCCTAGAACCCTAGCAACACCCCTAACATCTTTTTTCTACAACTTCTCTCTTCTTATTTTCTCGGTTTTGCGGTTTGGAGATGAGGCAGCCGCCTCCTCCTCTTTTCCTCTTTGGTTTGTAAGTTTTCAATCTCTCATGGATTGGAAACTCCAATCCATGAGAGGTTAAACCGTTATACTTCTTTTCCTTAGGTATTTTTGATCAATAAATTTATGGTGAGACTTTTGTTCTGAATAATTTGATTTTTTTGTTTGAATATGTTTCTTATCCCTAAGCTTCATCTTATGTGTTCATATTTTGATGGATTTGGAGTACTACTTATCTTGATAAGTATGAATGTTATAGTTAGATTCAAGTTGCCTTAAGTTAAGTCAATGTTGGTCACAAGTGACAATTGAACTAGAAGTTCTAGATTCATTGGGATATCAAACCTTGTTGAAATCTTTAGGCCGAGATGGTAATTGATGTAGGCAAGTTTGGTATTGATTTATCATGCATGTGGATAAGTAAAGCTTAATGCTTGTTCTATGAAGAGGGTAACACCTAGATTGGAACAATAGGGATTAATCGTCAGCGAGATGCGGGTTAATTTTCTTAGCATGTTGGAATTAGCATCACGTCTGTTCCTATACCAATTATTCAAATGGATTTGTTTAAGATGTTAAGAGGATTACTTTGTTCTAATGAAAGTTGATGTCTATGTCTTAGACTATATACTGATTTGGGATAATTTATGATTCTTAATTGATTGCAATTTAAGTCAAATTCATGTTTAGTGTCTATGATCCATGATTCACTTGATCAAGATAGTTGCCTGAAGGAGAAGAAGTATGCTTTTTATTCATTGTTTTTATCAAACTCTTTTCTAGATCTTTAGGTTTAGATTTCTTTTAATTATTTTCTAGTTTGATTTATCTATTTACAAAAATCCTAAAAATCCCTTTTTGGTAAGCTTTCCTTTAGTATAATTTGGCTTTAATTTGCTCCTACCTTCTCTGTGGATTCGACCCCTACTTGCCCTAGCTAGTAGTTATTGGTTTGTGGGGATTTATCTTGTGGTTTGTTCAACGACCGATCAGATATCCACAAGAATTTGATCATCCACTCCTAATCCTTGATAGAAGTATGTAATCAAAATTTCTTGTGTTATGCCATGGTGAGGGCAATCGACACAAAGCATCTTGAATCTATCCCAAGCTTGATAGAAATTCTCGTCCTTGTCTTGTTGAAAGCTTGCTATCCTTTGTCTTCCTCTGGAAATCTGATCAGGTGTTGTTGATGAAGATTCTTCACTTGCTTCTTTCTCAACCCATTTAGAGTTCACAACACAAACAAAATTGTTAGATTTCAAAGGCAATTGAGATGAAATTCTAGGGTGGATAACTTCACCATCGAATTCCATGGTCAATGAACCATTGAATACATCAATCTTGGTATGAGAATTTCTTAGAAAAGGTCTTCCTAATAAAAGAGGACATTGATCTTTCGAATATTCCATATCCATAACAAATATGTCAATAGGACAAATCGAATGCTCAACTTTAATTAAGATATTCTCTAAAACACCTTTGGGATGAACCAAAGATCCATCAGCTAACTGTAGAATAACATCAGTAGTTTTCAAAGGACCAAGATTCAAAAATTTATCAAAAGAATAAGGCATAACACTTAAAAAAACACCTAAATCAAGCATAGCATTCTCTATAATACTTCTTACAATAGAACAAGTAATAGAAAATGTACCTGGATCGTTGCACTTAGGAGGTAAACTCTTTTGAAACACAGTGGAGACATTTGCTCCAGCACTTACCTTACCTTGTAACCTTTTCTTGTTAGTACAAAGTTGCTTAAGTAACTTTGCATAATTTGGAATTCGTTGAATAGCATCAAGAAGTGGGATGTTGACCTCAACTTTTCGAAGTATCTCCAAAATATCTTGATCATATCATCTTCTTTCTTTGACTTCTTCAATCTTGATGGAAAAGGAATTAAAGTTTCCTTCGAATCCTTAGGCTTGACAGTGGCGGTGTCCTTGTCTTTTTCTCCATCCTCTACAGCTTCAAAAAGAATGGGTTCATCTTCGATCTTGATTTCTTTGGCAGGCACTTGCAATTCTTCTTCCTTGGTGTGGCTTGGCTCTCCTCTATCTTGTGCGGCATGGGTTGGATAGGGTTCTTCCAACTCTTTTCCACTCCTTAAAGTAATTGCACTGACATTCTCCCTATGAGGTACCTTTGGTTGCGATGGGATCCTTTGTTAACCTTGTGTCTTGAGATCACTCATGTCACTAGCCAATTGACTAATTTGTTTCCTCATCATCTCCATAGCTTCCTTAATTTGTTGCATCTCGATGGAAACAGCTTGTGAAGATTGTTCCCATATTGTTGACTTGGTTGCTCGGCTCTCCAAAAAGGTTCAGGCTTCCTTTGATAAGCTCCTTGCTTTCCCACATCATTGACTTCTTGCTTGTTATCTTCCAAAGTAGGGCACTTATCAGTGTAGTGTCCTTGAGAACTAATACCACAAACCTTAGGCACACTTGAAAAATTCGTATGGAACAAATCAGTGAGCATAGCGATTTGTTGATTCGTTTCTTGAAGTTGTTGCTCTAATAAGGTGGAATTGGTAGAAACTTCATTGATTCTTCTTGTATGGCCTTCTCTTGAATAGTCTTCTCGAGATCCAAACTGTTGAGTGTTTGCAGCCATGTTTTCCACTAAAGTCCAAGGTTCAGTGGGAGTTTTTTCTATGAAAGCTCCTCCACTTGTAGAATCTATGGAAGATCTGTCAAACGGTAGTAATCCCTCGTAGAAGTATTGGATCAGCAACTATTCATTAATTTGATGTTTAGGGCAGCTCGCACATAGTGTCTTGAAACATTCCCAATATTCATGCATTGTTTCTCCATGGCGTTGCTTAATTCCACAAATCTCCTTCCTTATACCTGATACTTTATGAGCAAGAAAGTACTTTTCCAAGAACAATTTCTTAAGGCTCGTCCAAGATGTGATTGAACTAGTAGGTAGGAGGTACAACCAATCTTTTGCACGGCCCACAAGAGTGAACAGAAAAGTTCTTAACATGAATTGATCTTCCGGAATACCTTGAATACTTGTAGATGCACAGGCAATCTGGAAATCAGTAAGATGACTGTGAGGATCTTCTCCAAGTAAACCATGAAATTTGGGTAAAATCTGAATAAATCCAGATTTTATCTTAAAGTTTCCAGTTGTATCTGGGTATCGAATTGCTAAACGTTGTTCAGTAACGTTTGGTGCAGCTAACTCTCACAGAGTTTTAGACTCATTGTTGTTGGCCATGTCTTATGATAATGTTGAAACAACAGATCTCGGAGAACTAGGTTGAGAACTCGAATCGGATCCTCTTCTTGTTGTCGGCTTTGTGTCTCCTTCCTAAATGAAAATAGTATTCTTTCTGGCTCAGGATCAAATTCTAAATCTTCTATACCACTACTTCTTGTCTTTCGCATGCAACTTCCTAGAAAAATCAAACAGAGCTAAAAAGAAAAATTAGCAGTAACAGTTCTTAAACAAAAATTAAAAAGCATAAAATAATTTTTTTTTATAACGCAAACCCTAAAATTTTTTTTATTGCAAAAAAAATTTTTTTTAAAAAAAAAAGAAAAAAAAACGCAAAACACAAATTCTAGAAAAGATTAATTCTTGGATCTATTCCTTACTTCCCCGGCAACGCGCCAAAATTTATGATCGGTCGTCAGCAATCATAAAAATAATCTCCACAAAAATCAAACTAATTAGATCGGGCAAGCAGGGGTCGATCCCGCAGAGAAGGGGAATAAACTTATCCGAAGAATAAATCTTTTCCAAAAAATTACTTAAAACAGAAAACAGGGGATTGACAAGATTAATTATAAAAAAAAACAATTAAACTAAAAACAAAGCAAACAAAATTAAATCTAAATCTATGATAATTTATAAAGAAAACAATAATTAAAAAGGCATACTTCTTCTTCAATGGTAGAAATCAATCAAATTAACTATGGATACTTGATTAAAAAGATGAATTTAATATTTAATTCTTGATGACAACTGGTCTAGGGGAACCCTAACATGTATATTAGATAATATTACCGGTTAAAACTTAAATTACCCCTTTTTATTCTTTCAGCAATCACTTACCTCTTTAGGGTTAAGAATTACTTAAGAACAAAGCATTAAGAACAATTATATTATTAGTTTTTCACACATGCTTAACCAGTAAAACCAAACAACAAGCAAATAAATCGGTCATTGGTAAACTCGTCCCATTGAGTTGCGGTTAAACATCCTCAATTTGTTACCAAACAATCAAACTCAAGATTTCGCCGTCTCATTTGATTTAACTGTAGATCCATCAAATTATCTCTTTAGCGGCCGTTCTAAATTAATAACAATCAAGATCATTAAATAAAACAGAGACTCGCTTACTATCTAATCAAGAACAAACATCAAATTATAAGAACAAAAATCTCACCATAATCAATTGATTGAAATCACCAAAGGATAAGAAGTATTAAGAATTTAGCTACTCATGGATTTGGAAAAATCCATGAGCGGCATAAGAAAACTTATAAGACCTTGAAGGGGCGGAATCTGCTTAGCCTTCAACAAGGGGTATCGCAACTCTCTATGCAAAGAGAGGTGTCGACTCCCTTAACCTAAAACTAGAGAAAAAAACTAGAATATTTTCTAAGAAAAAGATGACAAAGAATTATTGATGTGTTCTCTAGGGTTACATAAGTTGGCTATTTATAGTGGACTAATTAGACTCCATATAGACTTAGGAAAGGGTCTACAACGGTTTAGAGGCTAACTTGGTCTCCAAGTTGGCTTAAAAGTCTTCATAGAGTCAAAATCCAAGTGAAAATAGGACTCTAGAAAATTCTAAAATCGCACAGCAACTTCGACAGCAATTTCGGCCTTGAAGATGGCAGAACTGGGCTTTGGACTTCAAAGGAAAGTTGTAGATCTCGGAATTAGCTTTCCAACAGCTTCTCATGGGCCTAAAACGGAAATTTAAGCAGAACGTTATGGCATTTTTACCGAGACTGCGCTGAATCCTAATCCAACTAGGACTACTATCGGAATTATGCGCGAATTGGATATTCTCTTGGATATATGTGTTACGAATTGGGGTTTTAACTCCAATTGTGGGCTTATATGGGCTGAGTATTATCCCATATAAAATATCCAATAATTCTAGGGCTTCAGGGCTTCTTGTCTTCAATCCTTTGCAATTTAAGCTCAATCTCCAATTCTTACTTCTTGAAATAATTCTTCATTGGTCTTCAATTCTTCAAATTATCTTCAATAAATCTTCAAACACGAACTTCGAATCTTCAAATCTTCACCCCAAATTGCTAAGTCCATATTTGAGTAAAAAGTCATTAAAATAGCTCCAAAAAGAATGAAAAACAACAAGTTTCCAAATTTCTTCTCTTCAAGACCTAAAAACACAAATAAATTATAAAATATGATTAAATTACACATAAAAATAGGAAAAAGCATAGGAAAATGATCATAAAAATAGGGTCTTTTTTGGCTCGATCAATTTGTTATGGCAAGGAAGAAGATGTGAAGATTCCAATGCAAAGCTAATTCTGTCTTCACTTTGGGATTGCAATATTTCACAAAAGTTAGCTCACCCCATGTTGATTATGGCTTTGTTGAAGCACTTGAAGGTAAGGATACCTAGAGAGGGCACTATTTCAACAAAAGGACAATTGTTTATGGTGAGAAATTTGACCGACTTGGCCTTGTATTTGGATAAGCCAAGTAAGCGATGGAAGAACAAGGATAGGAGAACCATAGCTAAAGGTCCCTTGCCAAAATATCAAAAAGAGGAAAAAGATGAAATTGTTGATGAAGCACCAATGGAACTAGAACCAATTAGTGCTTACTCTCCTATGAGTATGGTGGAATTTCAACAACAAGTTTTTTCAAGATTGGACCGAATGGAAGCAACGATTGGAAGACTTATTCATCACCAATTCGGCAATGACTCCTAGAGCTCTTGAACTATGAAATTTCGATTTTGCATACAGTTTTATTTTTCCTAGGTTTTGATTTTCTATTTTATTTTGCATTTGTATGTAGTGTAAAGGATCTAGATCTTTAAATCAACTAAGGTTGTTGTTTTTAGTTGATGATTGCAATTTGGATCTTTTTAATTTGATGTATGCAAGCATGATCTTCAATAGAATTAATTAAGGATGTTGTTTTGATTCATTCAATGTGCTTTGTTAAAGTTTCGTTTCCATATGTTGATTTATTGATCTAAATGCTGAAATTGCATGACCACTCATACTTATACATTGTTAGGTTATATGCTTTATTTCACACATTGAGGACAATGTGTAATTTAAGTGGGGGAGGGGGAGGGGGTAATCCTTTAGTTTAGATCCTAGAGTCAAGATTATGGAGAAATTTTTCGAAATATTTTGGATTTGTATTTGCCTAAAGGAAATGCTTTTATAATGTTTTTGAAGTTTTCTTAGTTTATTGATGAAAATGACAAGAAAGTATGAACTTTTTTCAAAAGGTTTTAAGTAAAAGATGTTTCAATCGAAATTTAACAAGGGAAAAATAATTTTTGAGTAAGTGAATGAGTCAAATGATTCTCCTTAACTTACTTATATGACACCCAAATCTGAGTCAAGAGAAAGCAAACAAAGACCCCTTTATTCTTCATCATATACCCTTATTCTTTTATGAACCTTATATGAACCCTACTCTTCACCTAAATCCTTTGGTTCTGAGCTTAAAGATACAAAAGAATAAGTGTGGGGGTAATCCTACATAATTGCTTTCTTAAGTCTACTGTCCAACATAAAAAGGAAAATAAGAGATACTTTTGATCATACCATAATTGTCACTCTGAAAAATGGAGTAATAAGGTAGGAAAAGAGGATAAGAGACATGGTATAGAAAGGAAGAAGTATACTCCCTCTAGTTAAAAGATGCACAAAGTGTGCCATCAAGTATAGCTTGGTTTAGTAAAAGAAGTACCAATGTGTGCCATCAAGCTATATTTGGTTACATGAATAAAGAGCAAAAACAAAAAAGCTCTTAAAATGGACAAAGAAATTAGAGGATATGAAAAAGAAAAGAAAATGCAAGAAAGCAGTGGAACCATTGATGGGCTACTAAAAGCTAAAACCACCCATAACACCCATTTTTAGCCTTTTCCTGTTCTTTAAAGACTTGTTTTCACCCATGAGCCTAAACTTACCTTATCTTTGGTGGTGATTACTTTGACTCATAGATAGGATGGAAGTACAAGTTTGGTATGCGTGATGGTTCATTTACTTATGAGGACTAGAATGTTTTCAAACTTGTTATTTCTAGATTGGGATTTGAAGGTGCTTAAGATTGATTGGGGATTGTTCATGCCTATTGGATGATTTAGAGATGAACTTGTTGGGAACTTTGGGCACATTGTTCTTGCAATTCATTTATGTAAATCTTTTTCAAGGTATTAGAAAAACTCTCCTATATCTATATCCCAAAATGTGTGTGGGTATCGTTCTAGCTAAGTAAACCCTTAGGAAACTATAACTCTGCCTTTGATGTCTTCGATTAAAGGTTTAAAGGCTTGTGGCATATGTTAAATGCTGGTACACTTGCGAAAGAAGCTTGCATGTTTTTACTTTAGCATATAGGATTGCATTTAGATTTAGGTTAGATTTTTTATTTTTGTTTTTTGGAGATAATCTAGGATTGTTATATTTCAAGGGTCAACCATCTTGTCCTTGTTTGCTCGAGGACAAGCAAAAGGTAAGTGTGGGCATATCTGATGAGGCTAAATTAGTACTTTCTATCCTTTCCTAATGTAGATTTCTATTCATTGTTCTATGAGGAGATGTATGTTCTTAACTTAATTATATGCATAATACATTCAAATCTGATTTTCTGATCTTAATCTTATGTTATCGTTTGTGTGTGATTAATGTTGTGCACCATTGATTCCACATGGACGATAGCTATTGTCGAATTTAGTATAGTAGTTATGCAAAAAGCTTTCTAATGAGTATAGCTATTATATTAGATCAAAGTGGTAAGGGTAATTATGCAACAAGTTTTCTAATGCGTGTAATTATCTTAGCTATTACTTTGTTCTACTATTCTAGTTGAATCCATTTCCATCATAGCAATTGGGCTATGTTGCTGAAGCTTCCAAATCTCTTTGCAACCCTCAAGTTAATTTAAAGGATCACATTCTCTCCACTGCCTATTTAATTGGTTTCCCCGGGAGATTCCACTATAAAGCCACCGCTGCCAAGTTGCTCTTTTTCCAACACCTAATTTCACATTCATTGAGGGTAAGACCTTGACCCTCTCTATTCACCGAATCAGCAATGAGCTCAACAGACATATTATTAAAAGATTTTGAAAAACCCTCCGACAGCCTCGCTTCTCTGCTATTCTCGGTGGAACTCGAGGTGTCATCAGCTTCACTTTATTTCCATCTAAGAAAATTTCCGATGAGCTCCGGTCATCAGAAAAACTTATATCAATTGAGATTTTAATCACAAAAGTGATTCTTTACCAACACCCTGTTGCGGTTAGTGGTATGTTTGACAAAGAGTGTGTTTCCACTAACACCCAAGCTGCCTCCATGTTTTCTATTGACGTTGAACAATTGGCGACCTTAATAACAGTCCCCTATCTATTGCAAAGTGTGGAAAAAAAAAAACTTATGATGCCAAACAAATAAAGGGAACTTTTTCCAATTTAATCAAAATCAAAAACTCTCTATGTGAACCAGAAGCATCCCAAGCCACCAAATTTGAACAGCAATACTCCATATGCTCATTTGGATTAGCAAGGAAAACATACATATCCTTCACGTCATAAAAAATAAATAGCACCTTCAGATTAGATAAAGGTGTTACCATGGCTTTCAAGCCGAATGCCATCATATTTTCTTTAACTGCCTTCATGGAGATATTTTGATTAAGTCAACCCACGACACTTCTTTTTAACCAAGCTATGTCATCAGCTGGTATATCAAACTCCATCTCAACGTTCTCCACTGTTTTCCTTAGTAAAATGGATTGTGTGCAAAACCTGGATGAGGACTCTTCGTTAATGACCGACTTTTTATCACTATTATTTGCGGGCATAGGAGTCTTCTCACAAACCATAGCCTTAGGAGAATCAATCTTCATCCTTTTAGTTCCCATAACAACATCTTTATACGTTCTGTCATCCACCATTGTACCTTTACCCTTGCATTCATCCCTAATGTTCATGCCACCTTTAGGTTCAACAATCTATTTTTCACCACCTTTTCTCTTACTGTCTTTTATATTTGCTTTTGAGACTCGAACTCTAGTCCCTTCTAACAATTAAGAGATTCCTTTTTTGATCATCGTCATCGCTTCAAATTCTTTCCAATATCTGGAAAAAAAAAGTGAATGTAACATTCCTTTTTCTGAAAGCATGATGAATGTAAACATCGGCTATGATCGAGCCAAAAACAATCATATTTTTATAGCTATCTTTTATGATTTTGGATGAATTAATGCTCTAATATATCTTATTTTGTTAATATTTGTGTTTTTAAGTCTTTAAAAGATGAAAAGTGGAAACTTACTAATTGTCACTATACTTTTGGAGCTATTTTGATGATTTTTGACACAGATATGAACAAAGTAATTTTGAGTTGAAGATTTGGAGATCCGAAGTTCGTGATTGAAGACTTATTGAAGACAATTTGAAGACTTTTGAAGAATTATTTCAAGGAGCAAGAATTGAAGATCGAGCTTAAATCGCGAAGGATTGAAGATAAGGTTTTTCCATAGCCTTGAAGCCTTGAAGACATGGATTATTGAATATTTTATATGGGATAATACTCAGCCCATATAAGCCCATAATTAGAGTTAAAATCTCAATTAGTGCCGCACAAGCCCAGTGAAATATTCAAATCCAGCAATACTAGTCCTAGTTGGATTAGGATATTAAAATCTCAATGTGTAGTCTCCGTAAAAAGGCTATAACTTTCTGCTCAGACTTCCAAATCGAGACTGTGAGTAGGCGTTGGAAAGAGGACTCCGAGATCTACAACTTTGCTTTGAAGTCTGAAGTCCAGTTCTGCCATCTCCAAACCCGAAATTGCTGTCGAAATCTCTGCACGATTTCAGAATTTTCCAGATCCGATTTTTATCCAAGATTTTGGCCTAAGAAGACTTTTAAGCCAACTTGGAGACCAAGTTAAGGCTTAAACCGACCTAGAGTCCTATCATAAGTCTAATTGGAGTCTTTAGGTTATTTTTCCACTATAAATAGCCTCCTTAGGTCTAGGTTTTTATGTATTCATCATTAATTAATATATTCTAGAATTGCTTGAAGATTTTGAGGGTTTCTTGAAGACTTGCCGCCACCCCTCTCTCTCTTCATCCATAGATAAGTTTTTTTATTCTTTTCTTTGGATGCTCACTGAATTCATGAGTGAGTAATTCTTTTCTTTTCTCCAATGTAGAATTTAATTGATCTCTTGACTTATATCATGGTAAGATTTTGTGCTTATATATGAAAATTGTTTTGGGTATTTCTTATATCTCTGTTTTAATCCTATGTTAACTTGTTTTGATGGATTGGAGTCGACACTATCTTGATAATTGAGTTTGCATTAGCTAAATTAAATCTTGAAGGATCTTCGGATTTAATTGTTTGGTAGCAATTGGAGGTGAAGGATCTTCCTTCCAAGGGATTTAAGAATTAATAGATAATTAAATTGTTTGTTGTGCTTGTTCATAAATTACTAAGTTCTTAATGCTTTGTTCTTGAGCAATTATCACACCGGATCAAGAGGTAATTGTTTAAAGAATAAAAGGGATAAATCACACCGGATCAAGAGCTTTATCTAATTTAGGTAATTTAGGATTTAATTCCAAACAAGCTGATCGAGCTCAAATTATGCATGTTTTTATAGCTATTTTTATATACTTTTTGCTATTTTTATATGTGTTTTTACCCTATTTTGTTAGTATTTGTGTTTTTAGGTCCTGAAGACAAGAAAAGTGAAAACTTATTGTTTTTCACTCTTTTTGGAGCTATTTTGGAGACTTTTTACTCAACTATGGATTTAGCCATTTGGAATGAAGATTTGAAGATGCGAAGTTCATAATTGAAGATATTTTGAAGATTTGAAGAATTAATTCAAGAAGCAAAATTGAAGATTTGGAGCTCATTTGCAAGGGATTGAAGCCAAGTCCAGAAGAAGCCCTGAAATTGAGGATTTTTGGATTATTTATATGGGAATATACTCAGCCCATATAAACCTATAATTGGAGTTAAAATCCCAATTTGTAGGCCTAATATCCAAAAGAATATCCAAATCCCGCATTAATCCCGCAGATTTGCGATATAGGCCCGGTTTCAGCGCAGTCTTCGTAGAAAGGCCATAACTTTCTGCTCAAATGTCCGTTTTAAGCCCATGAGTAGCCGTTGGAAAGCTAACTACGAGCTCTACAACTTTCTTTTGAAGTTCAAAGCCCAGATCTGCCATCTTCAAGCCCGATATTCAAGTCGAAGTCCCTGCTCAATTCCAGAAAATTCCAAAAAATTCTAGAGTCCTCATCTAACTTGGAGACTACTCTAGGATGACACCTAATCCTACTTGGAGACCAAGAAAAGGCTAAACCGTCCTAGCCTATTCCTCTACTATAAATAGCCACCTCCTGTATCACAAATCACACTTACACTTACATACTTTTACACATCACAAATTTTAGATAATTTTCTTTTTCTACCTTTCTTTAGTTTTTAGGTTTTTCTCTAGTTTTAGAAGGGGGAGAAGTCGACACCCTCTCTAGCCATAGAGGGGTGCGACGTCCCTAGGATTTTCAAAGGGGAGATTTCGCCTCTCCCAGTCCTGTAAGTATTTTTATGCCTCTCATGGATTTTCCTAAATCCATGAGTAGCTAAATCTTTAATACTTCTGATCCTTTGGTGATTTCAATCAATTGATTATGGTGAGATTTCTATACTTATAATTTTGTGTTAAGTTATAGATGATAGTAGTCAAAACCCTGTTTTAATTTTATGATTCTGAATCTTATTTGAGTTATGTGGCCACTAACGATGTAAGAG
>AWWV01014732.1:0-23609 GCA_001974805.1 Corchorus capsularis | reverse complement strand
CATTTGATTTTTCCAATCGACATATTCATCATGGATATGGAGTATTCGAAAGATCAATGTCCTCTTTTATTAGGAAGACCTTTCCTAAAGACCTCTCATACCAAGATTGATGTATTTAATGGTTCATTGACCATGGAATTTGATGGTGAAGTCATCCACCCTAGAATTTCATCTCAAGTGCCGTTAAAATCTAACAATTTTGTTTACGTTATAAGTTCTAAGTTTGTTAAGAAAGGAGCCATTGAAGATTCTTCATCAACAAAGCCTGATCGGATTTCTAAAGGAAGACAAAGGATAATGGACATTCGACAACGCTACAACGAGACTTTCCACCAATTTTGGAGGAGATTCAGGCAGCTTTGTGCCGATTGCCCTGACGATGGATTCAAGAAAGAAATTTTAATCCAATTCTTTTATGGAGGATTTGGACTTAAAGATCGAGTTCTTGTTGATTCTTTCAGTGTTAAACCATTGCATGAAAGAACCCCGGAGAAAGCATTCAATGTTCTTGAAGAATTATCTCGGAGGACGAAATCTTCAACCTCCCATGAGAAGAAAGATCGAGCGAAAGAAACCAAGAAGGAGCCGGAAGTCAACAACAAAGAAGTTCAACCGCCCCTGAAGATCAATCAACCAAGCAATTCAACTAAGAAGCAAAATATAGACCTTGAACATCGAGCTAAAGTTGCAAGCGTTCTTCAACGTAAATTGGAGAATTTTCCCCAATTTTGGCAAAGGTTTAAGAAGCTATGTGCTGCTCACCCTTATCATGGTTATGATCAAAGAAGATTGGTTCAAATCTTCTACCAAGGATTAAGAGCTTCTGACAGATTATCTGTCGACACTCTTATCTATATTCCCCTGTTCGATCATAGCACTGCTGACATATACGAGATAATGGAGAATTTTGCCCAGATGATAACCAATACATCGAAGGAAGCTGCTCAAGGACTCAGCCCGGTTAAGCCCGTGCCACACAAGCCAGTATGCCCGGCTACAGCCCGGCCATCAACCTCACATGGCCGGCCAACACCGGCCAAGGCATCCCAAGCTTCTGCGACATCAAGCCTTGCCGCGCCTAGCCCAGCCACACCCGAGCCACATGTCCGGACGCCACCAGCCGATGCCGTGCCGCCTGCCCGGTCCAGCCAGGCCACTGCCGCGCCATCCGTGCCGCCTGCCCGGCCATGCTCGGCCTTGTCCGCCTCTTCCGCGCATCCGCCCATGTCATGCCATGCCATGTCCGCACCAGCCGCGCCACCTGCCCGGTTAATACCGGCCATGCAAGCTTCTCGTCAAGACACCACCACGTCATGCCCGGCCTTGTCCGCGCACCATGCCTGGCCATGCCCGGTCCTTGCCAAGCTATCCGCGCACCATGCCGCGCCACCACGAGCCGATGCCGCGCCATGCCGAGTCACAACTATGCCATCGCCTAACACTTTGATCTTTTCAAGTCTTGATAAAATTCAACTTGAAACTATCAAAATCATTGAAGAGAGTAGAGTTATCGAGGACCTGTTGAAGGAATATACCCAAAATTCCTTCACCCTTGAAGAATAACCTTCTTTAAGGCAGTCTAGCCAAAGACCTTAAAGAAAGGCGCTTATTGGGAGGCAACCCAATATTATTTTTACTAACCCATAATATTTTTCTTTGTTTTATTTTCTTTTCTTTTTAGGATTTTCCATACCAATGGAGAAAAAGGAGTTTTTCATCGATATGAAGATATCCAATTGGAGCTTATGCTTGGAAAATAGAGAAGATTTCTTTAACCCTATCTTTTTCTTGCAATACTTTGATTGATTTTTCTTTGATATGCGATACATATAGATATAGGCTATATAGGTTAATTAGGATTAAAAGATGCATACATATTTTTGCTTTGATTTTCCACGCTTGTTCATACATTGAGGACAATGTATCTTTTAAGTGTGGGGGAGTGAGTCTATATGCATAAAATTGGTTAAATAGGAATAATTTTTTCGAAAATTTTGACAAAATTTTGATTTTATATGCTTATATTGATCGATTGATTTGATTGTTGATTGATGATATCTTAGAATTCTTAAGAATGATTGATTCATTGATTTATCTATAGTATGATATCTTATTTCTTAGATTAGGTATAATTGAAGTTTGTGATAATTGCTTACCATGAATTATTTCTATGATTGCCTATTTTTAGAACTCATGTTTAATTTTTATTGAAGCTACACTTATGAAAGTATTTTATGAATATGTCAAAAATAAGTGTGGGGGACTATCTATATTAGAAGGGTAGTTAAAAAAAAAATCTTTTTCATAAAAAGAGTGTTTTTCATGCAAAAGGAGAAGAGATATCTTTTGCCTTAAAAAAAATCCATTGTTGTCACTCTTCTCTTTAAACAAAAGGAGTTAGTAACCCTTGGGAAGAGGATAAGAGGCATGGATCGGCAAAAGTATTGTCCCTCTAGAGTGCTAGTAGCCTCACAAAAATAAAATAAAGGGCGTTAGTAACCCCTAAGCATGAACACTTTGAGGTTAGTAACCTCACTTTTCTAAAAAATTACCCTTTGAAAATCATTATAACCCATGCGAAATTCTTGATTTGTATTCATGATATGCAATTGTTTGAGTAGTGGAGATAAAGGTGAAGACATAAGCTTATAGAAAGAAGTAGTTATAGGTGTAATAAATGATACGTGATTAGAGCTACTTTGATTATGGTTACTTAAGAATGAGGATGATTGCTATATCTTGATCTATTGAATTGGATACTCTTAGTATTCTATGTTGTTCTGATTTCATAAATTGAATTGATCCTTGATATATGTATATGATTCAAAAGTTTTTCAAAATATTTGAACAAAACTCATAATCTTAAATCTTAATTTTTGTTTGTCTACACTAGTTTGCTAGGGACTAGCAAAGATTTAGTGTGGGGGAAATTATGATCGAGCTCAAATAATACATGTTTTTATAGCTATTTTTATATACTTTTTGCTATTTTTATATGTGCTTTTACCCTATTTTGTTAATATTTGTGTTTTTAGGTCCTGAAGACAAGAAAAGTGAAAACTTATTGTTTTTCACTCTTTTTGGAGCTATTTTGGAGACTTTTTACTCAACTTGGATTTAGCCATTTGGAATGAAGATTTGAATATGCGAAGTTCGTAATTAAAGATATTTTGAAGATTTGAAGAATTAATTCAAGAAGCAAAATTGAAGATTTGGAGCTCATTTGCAAAGGATTGAAGCCAAGTCCAGAAGAAGCCCTGAAATTGAGGATTTTTGGATTATTTATATGGGAATATACTCAGCCCATATAAACCTATAATTGGAGTTAAAATCTCAATTTGTAGGCCTAATATCCAAATGAATATCCAAATCCCGCATTAATCCCGCAGATTTGCGATATAGGCCCGGTTTCAACGCAATCTTCGTAGAAATGCCATAACTTTCTGCTCAGATGTCCGTTTTAAGCCCATGAGTAGCCGTTGGAAAGCTAACTCCGAGATCTACAACTTTCTTTTGAAGTGAAAAGCCCAGATCTGCCATCTTCAAGCCCGATATTCAAGTCGAAGTCCCTGCTCAATTCCAGAAAATTCCAGAAAATTCTAGAGTCCTCATCTAACTTGGAGACTACTCTAGGATGACACCTAATCCTACTTGGAGACCAAGAAAAGGCTAAACCGTCCTAGCCTATTCCTCTACTATAAATAGCCACCTCCTATATCACAAATCACACTTACACTTACATACTTTTACACATCACAAATTTTAGATAATTCTCTTTTTCTACCTTTCTTTAGTTTTTAGGTTTTTCTCTAGTTTTAGAAGGGGGAGAAGTCGACACCCTCTCTAGCCATAGAGGGGTGCGACGTCCTTAGGGTTTTCAAAGGGGAGATTCCGCCTCTCCCAGTCCTGTAAGTATTCTGATGCCTCTCATGGATTTTCCTAAATCCATGAGTAGCTAAATCTTTAATACTTCTGATCCTTTGGTGATTTCAATCAATTGATTACGGTGAGATTTCTATACTTATAATTTTGTGTTAAGTTCTAGATGATAGTAGTCAAAACCCTGTTTTAATTTTATGATTCTGAATCTTATTTGAGTTATGTGGCCACTAACGATGTAAGAGGAAGGTCTATAGCTAGATCAGGCTTAGAATTAATCACTCAAGTTTGATTGTATGTAGCAAATTAGGTTTGTTTGATCGCTGCTTAATGGGTGTTTGTCTACCGGAGGGCGAGACATTTCTCTTCGTATGGTTCTACTTGTAGGCATGTGTGTAAAATTAACTGTTCTTAATGCTTTGTTCTCAAGTGATCTTTAAGCCCTAAGAAAGTAATCGATCGCTGAAGGAATAATAAGGATAACTGCAGCTTTGATCGGCCTCTTATCTAAAATACATGTTGGGAAACCTATATCAGTTGTCAGTCAAGAATAAGATGCGAAATTCACCTTTTAAATCGAGGATCCATAGTTAATTTGATTGAATGAAACCACTGGTGAAGAAGTATGCTTTATAATTATTGTTTGCTTTATTAAATTGCTTTATTAATTTGCTTTAGATTTAGATTTAGATTTGCTTTGCTTTGATTTTTTAGTTTAATTATTTTCTTTATAATTGTTATTTACAATCCCCTGTTTTCTGTTTGATTTTTGGAAAAGATCTTTCTATCTTTTAATTGTTCATCACATAAACCTTCTCTATGGGATTCGACCCCTACTTGCCCTAGCTATTCTAGTTAGTTATTTGTGGGGATTATTTTTATGGTCATAGACAACACGATCACAAGCTATCCAATGTTTTCATAATTTTTAGATATCAATGATCCATGTTATTCTTGTCAAGAGGGATATTAATTCTATGTTGGAGGGTTTTCTTAATCTTAATTGTTTTCTCAATTTACTCTCTGCTTTTTTATTAATCGTTTCTTTTAATTTTCTTAACTGTTTTCTTAATTTTCTTTAATTGTTCTGTTTGCTTTGTTTTAATCAGTATTTTCAATTTACTTCCAAAATTCTCTTTCTTTGTTTAATTGTTTAATTTGAAAAAGAAGAATATCCTATCTCTATGTGGATTCAACCCCTACTTACCCTAGCTATTTTTAGTTTTAGTAATTGTTGGGATTATTTTTATGATTTACTGACGACCGATCAGGCTACCTTTTCATAATCTGAAAAAGCATCCCATAACATTTTTGTCGTTACTTAATTTGGAACTTAGATTACTAACACACACCAACTGCAGTTTTGATCTCCACTCAATGAACCGTATATCTAATCTCCTGTGGAGTTGTGTCTGGTTAGAGAATATTTATTCATCTCTTCTCGAGCCATGATCGCGCCATCTACCTCGCACCGCCATGCCCTAATTTTGCATTTAAAAGATCGAATCCGATGCCACTTGATCCCTTCAATCCAACTTGGAAAGAGCTCCTTAAAAGAATTTGAATATTGTTGAGCCCAATTAAAAATAGTAATTAGATATTGAGCCCAACTCACATGATCACTAGGTTTTAGCTTATTTGTTTTGCTTCGATAAAATATTCAAATCTGTATATACCTGCAGCTTTTTTTTTAGTTATAGTTTTGTTAAGTCTATTTTGTTTAATATATTGAATATTACAATAAATTTAAGGATTGTCAATCTTCTCTGTGAGAATGAATGGTGAAATTGTGTTACTTTTTTTCATTCATGTCGATGAAAAGATCTGTTCTTGGAATCATTTACTTTTCCATAGTTGGTAAAAACATTTTTAAAAAAAAAAAAAAACAAGCAAAAGTGAGTGATCAGTGATGGACATGCCACTGAGTTATCAGCAATGTACAAGACAAGTAGTTTAGCTCCTTAAACAAAATTCTTTTGGCCCAAAGAATGGGGTGCACAGTTTTCTTGAAGTATTTACAAGCAAATAGAAAGACATTCTGAAAAATTATTGTAATATCAGTATCAAGTATATAGTGGTGATGATGTTATAAGACAGGAGATTGTAAAGAAAAAAGGTGAATTCTGGAAACTTTATAGGCGTATCGAAAGGTCTTGGCAACAAAAGGCAAAAATGCAATGGTTGAGGGAGGGGGATAAAAATACAAAATATTTTTATTTGGATGCTTCTAATAGGGTAAGGAGAAATTAGATTAAGAAGTTAGAGATCGATGGCAAAGTAATTGAAGATCCGATTGAAGTTAAGGAGGGTGTCTTGTCTTTTTTGAGAGATTTTATAATCTTAAAACTGCTGCAAATTTAGCTGATTTTGATTGTCAATTTAAGCAAATTTCTGTGGAAAAAGTTTCATGGATTGAAAGAAGTGTGGATGAGAAAGAATTATGGAAGGCAACTAAGGATTGTGAGGGGAATAAAGCCCCTGGTCCCGATGGTTTTAATTTGAATTTTATCAAGAATCAATGGGATTGTTTGAAAGGGAAATTGCTGGATTTTGTTAATGACTTCTGCTCAGGGGGGACTTCAATTGCAATTTCAATAATACCTTCATAACGCTTATCCCCAAGTGTGATGGCGCTTCAAAGATTGATCAGTATAGACCAATAAGTTTGGTGGGGTGTTTGTACAAAATTATAGCAAAAGTTTTTGCTAGGAGATTAAGGAGTGTAATTTCTGATGTTATAGGAGAATCTCAATTTGCTTTCATAAAAGGGAGGCAAATCCTTGATTGCTCCCTCATAGAAAATGAAGTGGTGGATTCTTTAAAAAAAATGAGGGTGGAGTTTGCTTTAAGGTGGATTTTGAGAAGGCCTATGGCAGTGTCGATTGGAATTTTTTGGATTTAATCATGAGAAAAATGGGTTTTGGTGAGAAGTGGATTGGATGGATTATGAGATGTATTTCTACTCCGTAATTTCCATACTTGTTAATGGCTCGGCTGGAAGATTGTTTTCTACTTCAAGGGGTCTACGGCAAGGATGTCCTCTCTCACCTTTCTTGTTCATTTTGGTGGGTGAGGCTCTTAGTTTACTGTTAAGGAAAGCAGTGCAGATTGGCATTTTTGAAGGAGTCAAGTTGGGCAGTGTTATGGTGTCTCATTTGCAATATGTCGATGACACCTTAATCTTATGCAAGGCTGATGGCAATCAAGTCAAGGGTGTTAAAAGAGTGCTGAGGTACTTCCAGCTTGCTTCTGGTTTGAATATCAATTTCACTAAAAGTAGTTTAATTGGTATAAATATTGACAATTTTGAAGAATTGCAGCAGTGGGCTAATGCTATTAATTGCAAAGTTGATTCATTGCCATGTACATATTTAGGTCTCCCTCTTGGGGCAAGACCAAATTCTACTGCTTTGTGGAGACCTGTTTTGGAGCGTTGTAAAAAAAACTCGCTATTTGGAAAGCTAGACATCTTTCTATTGCTGGTAGGTTGGTGCTCTTTAAATCAGTTTTATCTAGTTGTCCAGTATACTTCATGTCTCTGTTTCCATTACCTGTTACGGTTAAGTTGGAACTTGATAAAATTTCTAGAATATTTTTGTGGTCTGGTACGGATGATAGGAGAAAAATCCACTACGTGGACTGGGATACTATATGCAAATATAAAGAGTTTGGAGGTTTGGGATTAATTGATTTGGGGTTGAGAAATAGAGCTTTGTTGAACAAATGGCTTTGGAGATATGGGAACGAATCTACGAGTCTTTGGCGTAGGGTGATTGACGAGAAGAATGGGATGAGTGATAGAGCTTTGATTCCCTCATTTGGTTCTAGGAATTGCTCTACTCTTTGGAAAAATATATCTCGGCCTTTGTCTAAAGATGATAATCTTTATGTTTTTACAAGAACTAGCATGAGGGTCTCGGTGGGGGTTGGTAAACAAGTGAATTTTTGGAAGGACAATTAGGCAAATGGAGTGGTCTTGAAGGATGCTTTTCCTCATATTTACGCTTTGGCTTGCTCCAAAGATGGTTTTGCTTGTTTGGCTACTATGTAGAGAATGAATGGAGATGGAAGATTGAGTTGAGAAGGAATTTATTTGACTGGGAGTTACATCAGTGGAAGGCTTTTCTTGAAATTCTTGCCGATTATCATTTAGTTGAGGAAGCAAAAGATAGATTAATTTGGACTCATACTGCGAAGGGTTTATACTCAGCAAAATCCTTTTGTAAGTCTCTCTCTTATAGTCTTTTTAATCCTGATGATCTTTGGAAGTTTGTTTGGAGTGGAATTGCTCCACCAAAAGTCGAAGTTTTTATTTGGCAGTTACTGAGAAAACGTATAGCAGTAAAATTAGAACTTCATAGGAGATCTGATTGCTTTGGACTTTTCCTTTTGTTTTTTTTGCTGCAAGGAAATTGAAACAGTAGAGCATTTGTTTTTTGGATGTAAGTTTTCTTGGTGTGTGTGGATGGCTTTATTGCGCCAAAAATCCCTTTGAACGGAGTTTTTGCGAGGAACTCAATGACAGCCAGGGGCGTGCCAGTCATTTTGCTGAAAATGACAAAGAAGTAGAAAAAACATTTTGTGGTGCGCGTAGCACAGGAAAAATAAATAAATTAGAGCGAGTGAATTGTAGAAATTGGATCAAAGTCACACCGAAGCATTTAAATCATTGATCCCAAATTGACTCTAGAGCGTTTGAAAAGATTTCTTGCATAAAAATAGATTGGAATAACAAGTAAATTGTTATTCATATGAAAAAGAGAAGTAACAATATTTAACGTCCTGAGACGATGAAGAAAGTAAAGAAAATTGTTTTAAAGTCCTGAGACGATGCTGAAAGTGAAGAAAAACTCGCGGAGAGTAGTTTTAACGTCCTGAAACGAGATTGAATTGAAGAAAATATTGAAGAACGAGGCTGACTCGTATAGAAAAAAGATAATTTTGCAGGGTTGCTGCATGAAAATGGCACAGGGCCAGAGAGAAAATAAATGTGGAGCTTAGTTTTAGCTGCAGGAGCTTTTGTGAGACCGGAATTTGAAGAAAAATGAAGGGGGAAGGCCCCTTTATATATATAGGCGTCAGCCTTGCCTTGCTCACCAAGGCCGACGGCCTCTGCTTTGCTTGTTGACTGTGTAGTTTTCAAATCTGACTGGCCCTTGCTTGATTCACCTAATTTTGACGATTCAATGAACCTTCCTGGAAGATTTTTTAGGATATTTGATGTAATCTTCCTCCAAATTGATCACCATGGCCGGCCATCCTCTCTCCAATATGCCTAAGACGCAATCTCCTTGATTCTGACACATTCTGACTTTACGGGGCTTGATTCTCCTGCACTGTAATCTTGATTTGCTGCCAAAAATAGCCAAATTGAACCCAATATTCGTCCAATAGCCATACAGCCACAAAATTCAGAATATCTTGGCCATATTTGGCCCTTGGTTCGGTCAAAGCAGCAATTAGATCCAAAAATGACTAAACCGGGGTGAAAAGCCTTATGTCCTTTATTGAAAGAAGTGCAAAAGTTATCATAAAATGGCCGAAATGAGAAAACCACGAAATTGACTTGCTTTCATCCATAATATGACATAGCTAAGATGACTATAATAATAAAGTCAAATCGAGCTCTAATTTGACCTTTCTCGAGCAGTTGTCCTTAATTGAAAACAATGGAAAAGTTATGCCCGGTGTCGGATTGAGTCCAAATTTCACCAGTAGGGTTCGAATGTCATCTTAGGACCATGGGAGAAATTCTGGTCAAAATTAATATCTCCATCACAGTGAAATCGGTTTCACACCCCAAATTGTCCTTAATTGAAAAACGTGCATAAGTTTTCCACCTTAAGTCCAATTGAGATGAAATTTTTCCAGAATGATCTATGAAGTTCAAGGATCATCATGGTGCATTCAATTTTGGAATCGCACCACGCTAGCCCTCTCAATTGCATCAATTTCGTATTTTGTCCTTAATTGAACAAAATACAAAGTTGCAAATTTGACCTAGATGATCAAATTTGGGCATTGGCGGTTGGGACCTAGACTTATTGTGCCACATATCATGCAATATGTCTAATTTACACATGGCACAATATATTTCATTAAATTAAGATGGTCGTCAAATAAGAATTAAGCCTTTATCCAAATTGAAGATCAAACAAAATGACTTTAATTCTTTTTTACCACTATTATTGGATAAAATAACAATTATGAAGTAATCATTATTTTCCAATAATTATTCCTAATTTTCAGCATAATATTAGTGAATTAGAAAAATAAAGTTATTTTCCTAATTAAATTATGATCAAGGTGGCCTCAAATCCAATTAAACTTAGGATTTTTAATCAAATCTGAGCCACACATCTTGTTCTAACATTATTGAAGACCAATTTACCCTTAAATGTAAATTGAGGTATCAACAGGCTTACTGCCAATTATGGGGAGTCAATTGGGTTGCACCAAAAGAACCTGTTACTTTCTTCTTGGCGTGGCAGTTTGCTATCTCAAATCAAGAAAAATTCAAGATATGGCGTATGGCTTTTTTCGTGATTTGCTGGTCAATTTGGCTTCATCGAAATGAAATGGTGTTCAATAGGAAGATTTTGACATTCATCAGCTCATTGACACAATTAAGGTGAGACTTGTTGGCTGGGTCCGAGCTTCTTGGCCTGATATTGATAGCTCGTTTCTAGATTTGTATCGGTTTCCACAAGAAGCGAGAGTTATACAAAACAATACAAGAGTGGCGAGGGAAGTGTTATGGCGTGCTCCTAACAGGGGATTCTTCAAATTCAATGTTAACGGTGCGGCAAGGGACAAACCAGGTCCAGCTGGTGTGGGAGGTATTCTTAGAGATGATCAAGGCAAGGTTTGGTTACACTTTTCAAAATATGTTGGCATAACCGAATCTAATGAGGCTGAGATATGTGCTATAAGGGAAGCGCTGTTGATCTTTTTTGCTTCAGCTTGGGTTTCGGATGTCGGACTTATTGTTCAGAGTGACTCGAAGAATGTTGTACTTTGGGTGGAGCAACCTGATGAGACCCCGTGGAGGCTTCGAAAACGGCTTTCTCATATATCCTTGCTAAAAAAGAATATTAGAGATTTCAAGATTGTTCATGTGTTTAGGGAGGCGAATGGCGAAGCGGATGAATTAGCTAAGAGTGGTATTGATCGTGAGGCTCCTTTCTTAGCATCTTATGTTTAATTGCTATTGTTTCTGTTGTTTTCCTTCCTTCTGTTTTATGGCTACTGCTGTGGACTTAGCAGTTTGCTGGTTTGATGTTCTTGTTATTTGAATAAAAATCTGCATTGCCTTTAAATAAAAAAAAGTATATAGTGTATACTTTTGTTTTTATTTATATGAATGAAAGTTCTATATTTTTTCTTATAAGTGTAATCGAGCTGAGTCAAGCTAATAACTTTGTCAAGCTTGAGCTCAGCTCAACGGACTCGTCAGCCTTCAAAATTTTCAATAATGATAACAATTTGAGATTTGGGGGTTTGGGTTTTATTTTTATATTTATGGTAAAATTGTAATATCAATAACTAAATATGGTATTATTTTAATTTTAGATATATAGCAATAATATATTATCAAATATTTTAAAAATTAAAAATGTATGTATAAAAGTATAAAAGCTCGTTTAGCCTTGGAGCTACTTGAGCCGAGTATTTTAGTGCTGGACCTCGGCTTGACTCACTACTCGAGTTCGACTCGAGAAATATCGGGCTGCACAAGTCATCAAGTCGAGGCCGAGTAGCTCATCAACAGCTCAACTCATTTACATCCTTAAAAAAATCTAAATTTGATCAATTCCAATTAATGCAATTACATGAGATTTTACCTAATGCATCTAATAAATTTGTAGTAATTTTACTAAATTGCCACGCCCTATAGTCTTAAATACTATAAAAATAATCATTGGCTAAAATCTCAATTAGGGCCCTGAACTTTGCCAAAAGGGTCAAATAAGTGCCCAAGCTATGAACAGGTCAAATTAGTGCCTGAACTTTTCGATTTGGGTCAATTCAGTCCAAAATGTTTTGGATTATTTACATTTAACAGACTTATAATCTAACATTTTGGATTGAATTGCCCCAAATCGAAAAGTTCAGGCACTAATTTGACCTTTTCATAGTTTGGGCACTTATTTGACACTTCATTATAGCAAAAGTCAAATACTTAAACTAATTCAATTCATGAAAGCTCCCTAAATAATAAGGGCTCAGATTCGAATCTTGTGATTGGAGAAAATCAGGTGTTGGGAGACTTTTCCCTCATTTGAAACCCAACGCATAACTCAACTCCGAATTAGTTGGTCAGGCTAATATGAGTACCAGACAAATACCGAGAGAATTGTACTTTGAAAAAAAAAGACACAAAATGATGACTTTTCAAAATATCTTCTTTAAACAAGTTGAGTATCAATGGAAGTTGACACAAAATGATGAGGATTATTCAGAAAGAGAAAGGAAAAGATGATGATCAAGTAATTTTGACGGAGAGGTTCCTTACATTTGCTTTAATTTACATGTACATATTTGCTTTAATGTGTATTAGAAAAAGTGAAAAACCTTTTTAGCATCCAATTCTTAGACAAATTAATTAACATCCGAAATGGGATATATCCTCATTTGAAGGGTATCTTATTTGGTATCCACAGCTAGATTTTTAGATTGATTTGTATATTGGCCAAAAATGAACATTTCTTTGTCTAATTGTGGTAATATATCTCAAGGGATTAAATGAAATTGCTTTCAAATGAGGGTTATTCAAACGTCTAATGTAACACCCCAAGTATGGTTAGAAACATATAGAAGATCTTATCGAAGTTTCAAGTTCAATGTATGGGATGCATGAAGAGACATATTACCATATTATGGTAAGTATAAAAGAAGCACTAAAAAGATGTCACTTGCACACAAATGATCATTATTCATGAAAGCATGCAGTAATTGAATCAGAATTTTCCCCTTTCAATGAATTGATAAGCTAGTTCCTTCATAAGACAACAAGAGCAAGTGAAAAAGATATGATCAGGAATAACATAAAGGTATATTTCGCGTTGTGGCTTTTAATAAAGCTGGTTTTTTTTTTTTTTCGAAAGAACCAAAAAAAAAACAAAACTTATTAGACAGTTCAATAACTTCTGGCCAAAAAAAAAAGGACAGTTCAAAAACTTATCATATGTAATAATTAATTTGATGTAATAAAATGCTTTCATTAACAAAAAATAAATGTCAGAGCTGTAGTCGAGGTGACCACCATGGAAAACCATGATTTCCTTTTTTTTTTTTTTTTGGGTTGGGTTTTCGGCACTGACATCATGAAATTTTACTTGTGAAAAACAAACAACCTTGAACAAAAAAAAAAAAAACAAACAACCTAAGCCTATGAAAATGTTGAATGAATTTATTAGGGATTGTTTCGATTAACAACTTAGAAGATTCCTTTTAGTGGACCCTTTTGTTGTGGGAAGGTCCCATGACTACATGTGATGTTGGCATATTCTGGCAAAAGTCTCTCTGCAAATTGTTGTGATTCTGCTTTCATGTCTATGCTTATTTATATTTCATCACTCTCTTCCATCCCATCCCAAGCAATTCATCTTTTTCAGCTCTACACCATTTTTATTGAAACCTCCTTATCATGAAATTTAACTTTTCTTCTTCACATTTTGGATTTAAGGCCAAAAAGAAGGGATCTAAGCTCAAAAACAAGATGCTAGAAATTACCATTTCTCAACATTTACATGACCACCATGAACATGAACAGCAAAACCAAAAAAAAAAGTTACAGCACTAAGTCTAATGTTTTCCTTTTTTCCCTGTTTATTAATGTAGGAAAAGTTTTTTGAACCTTCTCTATTTCTACTTCTCCCTCTCTCATCAATTTTATTTATTTAGCCAAAAAAATAAATAATAATGAAAATAAAACATATAATTCCACTGATGACTATATGCTACAACCCCACCAATGTGTTGTACTCACCTATAAAAATTCAATTCCAAATTGCCTCCACCCATCCACTCCTCCAGGTGCACAATTGCCTGATGAACATGATGACCCACTTTTCTGGGCAGATATTAGCTGCTGGAAACATCAATCATAAAAGAATTTTGTTTCTTGACATTTATCTGCCTGACATTTTGGCCAATGGGAATTTGACAGTGTTGGCTTTGAAGCTTCAAAATTCAGACATTGATATGAATGTCACTCACTCACCTCCACCCATTGAAACAGGTTTGCTGGCTACAATCTCATAGTCACCCCCTTCATCATCTTCTTCCTCATCATCGCCATCTTTGTCATCTTCGTCTTGATTCTGATCGCTTTCCATGTCTTCCATCACATGATCATGATGATGATCATGTTGGTGAGGCTCCGAAGGAGGAGGGGGCCATTGTTGCTCTGGTCGTACCATCAATGGAACTGAGTTTTCTGGTTTTAATTGGTCGAATTTGTTCCTTTCTTTATATATAGCATCGAGCTGGTGAAAATAGGGACATGTTTTTGAATCTTCCGGTCTTTTCTTGTTGCTCTCTTTCACCTTCTTGAAGTACTTGTTTATGTTCTCCCATTTCTCTTTGCATCTCTTGGAGTTGCGATTGTAACCCAGCTTTTTCATTGCAGCTGATATTTCCTCCCATAATGGCCCTTTTGGACCATTTTCTTGGTACTTGGAGTCAAGATTAGTCCGCAGCTTAATCAATGCTTCCACCTCAACTTTTGGCCACCTTGAAGAGCTTGGTGGTGTGTAACTTTGATCCCCATTATCAGTCTTTGACACCTCCATATTCATCATTTGCTGGTGGGCTACTAGTGGTGGAGGCGCAGGCGCTTGCACTGGAGCTGCAGCCGCTGTTGCTGGCGGCGCTGCTGGTGGTGCCACTGCCGATACTGGTTGTGGTGGAGGAGGAGGAGGTGCAGCTTGGGGAGCCGCCGCCTGTGGTTTTAGTTGCGGTTGCTGGGATGGTAGTATTGGATTTGGATTAGTATTATTTTGAGGAGCTTGCCCCGGATTTTGCTGCTCAGATATCTTCTGCAAAAACGCCATTACTGCTGCATCCTTTGCAGCTGCTATGGATCTTTCCTGAGCTAAAATCTCACGTTCTCGATTTATTCTGGCCATTTCTTGCATTCTCCAAGCTTCTTCACGAACCAGTCTTTCGTGCTCACGTTTCTCAATAGCTTCCAAGAACTTCTTCTGCATATCCTCCTGCTTCTGAATCACCTCCTTCATCAGCCTCTCGAAGAAATCCTTCCATTTCCTTTTCCTCTTCCTCCGACCTTCCAATTCTAAATCTGAGGAAGTGGAAGAAGATGTGGAATAATTGGACATTAGATCTGCAGAAATGTTGGGAAATGTTGTAGGGTTTGTAAGTGTGGGGGGTGGTGGGGGTTGAATTGTAGGGTTTGTTGATGGAAATGATGGGACTGTAATGTTTATATTTGGAGGTACAATGTTTTGTGGCAAACTGGGCAGTGTTGTTGTTGTTGATGGAACAGTTGAGACATGGGGGGGAAGACTTTGAGGATTATTATTATTATTATTAGTTGCTGCGGCTGGCATTGTTGTTTGAGGCTTTAATTGTGGTGGCGGCGCTGCCGGGGATTGAAGCGGAGGAGGAGGAGGGTGGCTTCCAATTCCAAAGGCTTCTAATTGATCGAAAAACCGATAAGTCTTGCCATCTGATTTACCAGTTTTGGTTCGCTTGTGGTACTTGTAAACGTTCTCGAATTTCTCCTTGCATTTCTTGGCACTTCGATGATATCCAAGCTCTGCTAGTTTCCTGATATCAACAGTAACAACAAAACCCAAAAGCAAAAAACAATTCAATGAACCCCGTTTCTATACTTATTCTATCTTCAATTCAGCAATAAAACAAACCCAAACAGTATTTGCACATGAAATAAACTTTGGAATTGAATTGGATATAACTATATTTAAACATGAAAAGAAAGAGCTCAAGACAAAATGGATGATAGAACAGAAGAATTCAGACAAACCACTAATTTGATGATGATGATGATGATGATGATGATGATGATGAAACCAGTTTCCCTCAATAAGCAATAGAGCAGAAGAAGAGAAAGAAAGACCCTTTTTTGTCTTGCTTTTTTGGAGAGTTTTTTAGCAGAATGAAAGGTAAAGAAATGGAGTATAAGGAAAGAGTTGAAAGAGGGAGAGAATAGCAAATTTATGAGCTAAAAAAATTGCAACTTAAGATTCCCTGTGAAAATATTGGGAAAAGCAAATGCCAGAAATGATAACAAATCCCATATCCCAAAGTGTCCAAATATCTTAATCATATGACATTGAATTCCTCCCCTCTTGAAGATGCTGAATTCTCTCAACTTGAACACTAAATTTTTTTTCCTCTTAAGAAATATATCAAACAAATAGAAAGAAACAAAAGAATATATGAATGAATTCTCTCACTCTAATGCTTGCTTCCCTTGTCCCCAAGTACAGAACTGAGAGTTAAAACAATTTAAAAAAAAAAAAACAGATCTCCATTGATGAGAACTCAAAAGCTTCATTGAATTATATATATCAACCAAAAAAAAAAGAAACCCAAACCTGGAAACTTCTTCCCACAATGGACCTTTAACGCTAGCGTCACGAAAGGTAACATCCATGTCGGACCTTATTTTCAAGAGTGCCAAAGTTTCCTGCCTCGGCCATCGGTTGCCTCCGAAAGAACGATCACCTTCATCAACCCTACTTCTATCATCTTCACCCAAATTATGATTGTTATTGCCGTTAGGGCCGCCGAGCATGTTTGCCGCAACTTCACTGCTTCCATCACGAGCTCCGCTGCTGGCAGCTGCAGACACGTCGGCAGTACTAGCAGCAGCTCCTCCACCGCCACCAACAACGCCGCTGCTGCTTCCAAGAACACTCGCGGTTGTGTCACCACCACCCAACATAGATATAACGCAGCTGCTGCCTCTTTCTTTCTCTTGGTTTGGCCCCCCCTTGGCAAAGAGCTTCCAATTTACTTACACCTCTCAATGAAAAAAAGATGGAAACAAAAAAATAAAAATTTAAATTAACAAGTATGAAAAGAAAAAAAAAATTCTACTGATGTACTTATGTCTCTATTCCTATCTATCAACAGAAAGAAAAAGATGGTGGTGATTTATTTTTCTTTTCTTTAATTTTTTTTTTCCCTTCCAAAAGGGTTTTATTGAATGGTTTGTATGTGTAAGTGTAACAATAAGGGTGATTTTTTAATTTATTTAGGTTTGTGGGATCTGCTTGTCAATCTCAAGAAGTTGTTTTTTAAAAAAAAATAAAAAAAATAGTTTTAGTAACATAATTATTTTTCTTCTACTATCAGTGGAATCTTCAGGGTTTTCTTTCTTTATTTTTTTAATTTTCGTAAAAGGGTTGGTTGGTTAAAAAGAACAGCAAAGAGGAGCGGGGGAGAACTTTTCTTTCTCTTTCTTTTTTTTTTTTTCTCTTTTTTAATTTCTCAGTAATAATTAAAAGGTGGCACAGAAAGATATATAATAATACAGAAAAGATGATAAAAAAATGAAAATTTATTTAACAGCTGCGCAAAGAGACGATGGTGATAATTAGTTGGTTTTTGTCTGTCCAGCTAAATTTAGTTAAAAGCCGGCCCGTCCTCCTCAGCTTTCTACTTTCCTTTTTCTTTTCTTTTTGTTTTCCTCAAAATTTTCACATTTTATTTATTTTTCTTTAGATTAGAAGGAAAAAGCTCTTTTATTTTTTTTTTAATTTTGTCTCTATTTTTATTCTTTTACTTTTTTTTAATTACATGTATACCGACTAATCCTATTTAAGGCGTTCATTCATTAATTTTTTATTCACAATATTCTAACTTAAAATCTTAGGAGTATTTAAAAAGAATAAAATATCAAATTAGTTGAATTATACTATTCTATTTTGTTGAGTTTACGAGGGAAGAAAAAGATTGAGAAAAACATGAAGATGGTATGGAAGATCAACTTTGCCTTTCTTTTTTACTAATTTTTGTGCTTTTGCGTTTTTAGACTTCCAGTGGCGGTTGGCTACGTTTCTTTGAAATGACTAAAGTACCCCTAACATGGATCCCAATAAAATCCCCTCATGGTAGTGCTTTAATCATTGAAGCCAATTATTTTAAATAGGAAAATTTTATCAAGTAAACATTAAAGCTTTCAATTTGATCATCCGAGTACCGATCCGGTTTCATTTTAAATCCCAAAATCTTGATTAATTACCGAAAATGCCCTACGTTTATGAAATTAAAAAATGGCCGAATAACGGCTAAAGAATTTTTTTTTTTTTTTCTCATTTCACTTTTCAACTTGTTGGGTGAGACTGGTACACACAACTTCGTGGCCAAAAAGGGTCCTACTAGAGATGGTGACAATCGAAAGTTTGACAAAAAAGAATTGGGATTTTCATAATTGATAGAAGAAAAAAATTAAAAATTAGCATAAAACTTATCTTAAAAAAGAGACATTTGCAGTGGGATCCACTGTTGAATTAAACTTGTTAGATGTAGGTCATGTTATTAGGGGCCAAGCCATTTATGAATTGAAGTAAATTGGTGACCATTTCTGTTAGGTTGCAACCTATCGTAATAAATAAGAGCAAGATTTTTGATGCCTATGATCAAATTTAAGCCAATAGATTGAACCATGATTTGAACAAGAAAAGAAAAATTATTGTGAAATTTTGGGACCATTTTAGCTTTGTGAGTCAATTGGATGTTTCCCTAATTTTGTCCCAAAGAGGTGCCTTGTAGCCATGCAATTAGTAAGGGATGTGATTGTACCAACATTACACAAAATTATATGCTTTTTTTTTTTTTGAAAATTTATATATTTTCATATGGTTTTTTCAAATTCTAAGGTCCCTTTTTATTAGTGCACTTGCTCAATGGAAAATGACTTCTAGTTGTGATAAGGTTGTTGAGAGTTATTTTTCTACATTATTATTTTTGGAATAAGATTTGTCACTTCATATTCAATTTTATTAATATTTTAATCTTTATATAAAGTAGAATTTAATAAAATATATAACATGCATCTGTATTTATTTCACTGGTGATCTTGTTCAAATTTTCCATAATAGTAAAATACAATTGTTTAGAAAATTATGCAATTGATGAAATTCATTCTTGATTTCTTTTCCGTATAAAGTTTCTGGTATTTGGTAATTATTTTAGCATCGGATTAATATGTAGTTAAACTGCATCAAACCCAAATCGAAGAAAGTTCTCCTCACTTTTATTTTTCTCCATTCACGAAATTTGAATATGAGATCTTTTACTTAAGAAATATTAAATTCTTTTCACTTAACTAGGCAGTTATAAAATTCATTCCATAGTATTGTTTTATGAATTGAACATATATCTTCCAATGTGTTCAAGTTCATTATAAGATCGATGTAGAAGGAGTCCAACTTATAGCAAAATCGATAAGCAGTGATAGGTTTTAAAAAGAATAATTCAACTTTAATCTAAGTGTGCGATTCTCTCGATTTATAAGTGACTATAGAAATTATATATTTATAAGATTTTGTAAGGTTGGATGATCTCTTATTACTTAAAGTACTTCCTTGCACGTAATAAAACAAATTGTTTTCTACTAATATGGTGAGAGTGCTTAAGGTCAAATAGATGTATTCAATTAATTCAAAAGCAGAAAACTTTTGGGTCAAACCTAAAAGACTAATGAAGCTAATGAGGTAGATAAGAATCGCCAAGAAATGTGGGGGTGAAAAGTGATGAATGAAAAGGAAAGGAAGGAAGGAAAAAAAAAAAAGAATTCTCCTACAAATTTTTGCCATAAAATTCAGTAACTCCAATTATTGATTTGGGTGAAAAAAAAAAAAAAAAAAATGAACTGTGCAAGATATATATATTTATTTATTATTACTATAATGCAATAAAATGGGCCCCATCCAATCAATATGCCATTAAATGCACAAATAATCAGAGATGAACATTCACATGGGAAGTATATCATCATTAGGTGCACAAAATAAAGTAAACAAAGGAACATCTATGATCAATATCAAACACAATGGTATTATAGTCAGAAATGAAAAGTAAAAAATAAATAAATATTGTTTGATATCGTTTTCGTTTTTCTATTTTTTGTTTTTGTTTCGTTTTTGTTTTGTTTTTGTTGCGTTGTCAATTTTTTTGAAAACAAAAACATGTTTGGACTTTTGTTGTATGTTTTTAAATAAAAAAGTTTTTTTAAAAAAAAAAAAGTAAAAATGTATGTGAGTTATTGTTCATGACTATGCTTTTATGCTTTGGAAGTGTTTTGGAAAAACATGAAAGTACAAAATTCTTGCTTCCATTTTTTTCCAAAACACTGATTCTGTTTCCAAAATTTTTGAAAATGGAAACAGTCTTCCAAACATGTTTTCACTGTTTTGTTTCCAAAAACAAAAAATTAGCAATAGAAAACAGGAAACGAGTACAATACCAAACGACCCCAAGATATTATTTATAAACAATTTTTTTTGTGTTTTCTCTATGATCTAGAAAATGAAAGATTAACCAAACGATTGGTTAATTCGAATGGTTCGACATTTTATTTTTAAACAAGTTCTCGGACTCAAAAAAATTTTTTCTAGAGATCTAAGTGAAATCTCATTATAATTAAAATAACATACTTTACGTTTCAACATTTAAATTAATGGAACTAAACCCAAACTAAGAAATTAATCTAAATAAACTATCTAACCATATTAAACAAACTACTAAACTAACTAACTAGGCTAAGCCCACATTCTAGGAGACTTGAACACATGATTGATGATTTCATGATATCCAAATACGATACACCTATCAGTTGGTTAATAACACGGTGAACACATTTTTATAGCGTTTGTTATCAAACTTAAACTTATCCTGAGAATGTAACCTCCTACATAATTTTTGTTGAGATTGATAATTGCAGGATTGAAAAAAGAATTACAGATAAATAAATTAAATTTATGAAATGTGGAGTTTTATTAGCCATAAAATTGTAATAATACCTACCCTTTTCTCCTTTGCCTTCATGGGACTTATAGCTTCCATAGAGCTAAATTCGCGTATCTCAGCATTTATGCAATTTTGAGGTACAACATTTAATTTGAAAAAGAAAAAGAAAGAGGATTCTCATTCCTTAAAAAACTTATGTTGTTTCGCATAGTTAATAGACTAAAGGCTTAAATAAGGGCCCAAACTTTCTTAAAAATGTCAAATAAGGACTTCAAAATACAATTTCAACAAATTAAAATACATATTTAGTAGATTATGACATATTGTGCAAGATATTAGCTAATACTAGTGTGTGAGATGTATATAAATTAAAAAGTACGGAAAAATTTTGTATCATACTACATTTATTGAATTTATTTGGATTAAAATGTTTTGATTTTTAATTAATTTAATAACACCATTTTTCTATCAAAATTCATGTGTAGGCATGACAAGCATTGGTTTTCATCTAAGGAGAACCTAATTTGTAAAAATTTACTTAGTGTGTCTTCTAATTTGTTGAAATTGTGTTTTGGGGCCCTTATTTGAGATTTTTATGAAAGTTCGGGTCCTTATTTGAGATTACAGCCTAGTTAATATGAATGCATTTTTATCACTCTTCTTCGGTACATCATCACGATCGTTACACTTTCATTGCTAGCTAACTTCAAGTAGTTTGAGGGATGTCTTCCTTGTTTACAAGACCAATTTTAGAAATTTTTTTTATAACTATTACAAAATTAGGTTTATTTAAGATTGATTATACTACTATTTATAATCTTATTCTTAACGTTAAAATATGGCTAAAATCTCAATTAGGACCCTGAACTTTACCAAAAGGGTCAAATAAGTGTCCAAACTATGAAAAAGTCAAATTAGTGCCTGAACTTTTCGATTTGGGTCAATTCAGTCCAAAATGTTTTGGATTATTTACATTTAACAGACTTATAATCTAACATTTTGGACTGAATTGCCCCAAATCGAAAAGTTCAGGCATTAATTTGACATTTTCATAGTTTGGGCACTTATTTGACCCTTTTGGCAAAGTTTAGGGCCCTAATTGAGATTTTAACCTTAAAATATTATGCTACCGTCCAATTAATATTGTCAATTTTATATACCATAACCATTTTCTTTCAATCCCTTCCGGTTTTAGACACTTTTCCAAATCGAAATATAAGTGTTATAAGAAATCTACCAACGGCTATTTTATTGCTCAATCTCAGTTGGAGCTATCACAAAATTAGGAAGTTACAAAGGTTAGTCATAAATTTACAATGTTTAATCCTTAAAAAATTCAAATTTCAAGATAAGCTTTGAAATTTATGATATTTATTGTGATAGAATTTTAAAAATAAATAATCGTGTCACATACCTAATTGTATGAGATCACCGGCAATATGCTATAGAATGATATGAAATGTAATAGTTTATATATTCGAATGCCAAATTCAGTAAAAATTAACTTTGAAATGAGATGTTTGAACGTTTTAGTAAAAATTAATTATTTACAAGTGTGTTAGCCTTGCACTGTAAGCATATATATATATATATATATTCAAATTAGATATGGTATTTTTTTTTTTAGGTTAAAAAATTAGACATGGATTTACACATAAAGAGATCTTGTTGAATTTGAGCTTAAAAATAGGCATATGTTATAACTCTTATAATACATAGGAGAAAAGATATAAATTAAGTAGTTTTCTCTAAAACAAAAATGCAGTATAGCCATGAAACATTATTAGTGACGGAAATACCAGCTAATGTATATAGCCACAGAGAAAATTTCCCGTATCTATATTTTAGTGGGTATAGTGCATTTTTCTTGTAGCAATCCTCATCAAAAGTCAATTGAGGTCTTTAGTAAATTTGCTAGGTGTTGAAAATTATATATATATATATAGATGTATATGTATTTCCTTATATATAGGTTGATTTTTATTTTATTATTATAAAATAAAGTAATAAACAAAGAACAAATAAAGATGTGGCTATCTTTTAAGCTATACTTTATTATAATTTTTAGAGAACCATGTAGTTTAATAATTTTAAAGTCTATTATCAAAAAAAATATATAATTTTAAAGTCACAACTTGAAATGATCATAAATTCATAGGCACAAGATAAGTAAAATTACTTGCGTGCATTTGTTGGGTACTCATGAATTTATTAATAAAATAAAATGATATATTCTCGAAGTATCTTTACAGTTTACTCTAAGTATTATTTTATGTTGTCTTGTACACGTAATTGCTTGTGCTATAAATCATAGTAAATTTATTAAAATAAAAAGTTACTAAGAGTTTCTTCTTCAAAATGCTTATCTGGCTAATGGTGCCGTTTCAACAAGAGAGAGATCAGAAGGGATATGAAGATATATATATATATATATATATATATATATATATATAGATGCTTTTAATTGGATATACTAGATGCTGTCTCCAACTATACCCACTTACATAATAATTACATTATTTACAGCTTGACATGTACAATATCAAACCCTAATTTTATTTTGTTCTTGTTTTATTTTATTTTATTTCCAAATGTATTATTAAAATAAAAAGGGCATGGAAATGGATGATCTGCAGCCAATTTTAATATAGTTGCAAATGGATTCACATGGGGAACATTTGAGAATTTTTATTTTTAATAATATTTTGTACAATTGGTTTGATAATAACAGGCTGACTTCAAAATGTGAAAGCACTGATCACTTT
>AWWV01014731.1:0-85781 GCA_001974805.1 Corchorus capsularis | reverse complement strand
AAAGGCATGCTAATCACATCATTGGAAGGGGGAGAATGAAAGAATAAGTAGTATTAATTAAACATTAAACATGTTGTTTAATGGAGAGTTTGGAGGGAAAAAGAAAGAAAATTTTATGATTGTGATGGGCTCAAGGGAATCATCAAAACAAACCTTGGGATCAACTTTTAAATTCAGAAATGAAAAATAAAGACCTGCCCCTGTAAATAGACAATATTTTAGTCTACATTTGATCACTACCTTTTGTTTAAAAAAATTGTTTTCTGTTAATGACTTAATGTTAGAACAAAAGAGAGAAAAGATAAGGTGAAAATTCAACATAAAGAAATCCATACATATTTCCCTTCAATTGATTTTTTTTAAGTAATTATATGCAGCTTGTATTTCTCTATGATTCATTTTAACATATTTAGGATGAAAAGGGAAGTAATTAGTAAACAAGCAAATTGATGGAAAACTAATGTATATAAGTCGAAATCTAATTACAATTAGATCTTATGAGACTCAAATTTGAGACTTAATTTAAAGTCCAAAAGAATTCACCTTACTGGTTAAATCAAAGTGTTTGTGCCATGATATATTAAAATTAAAATTTTCACATTTTCAATATATATCTTTTCATTGCAAAGTTTAATTAGCCTTATATATATTATAATATTAATATTATTGCTAAGGAGAAAAAAGGATGAAGAATTGAAGATATCGGAGACATTAAATGGGAAAATATATATTGAGGCATGGCTTGGCAATTGGCATGGATGGGTGGCTGACTTTTTATTTACAGGCCCATAAGAAAAAAATAAAAGAAAGTTACAATATAGACAAAAGGTTTACTTCACATGGGGTGGGCAATGGGCATGTGATGTGAATGTACACTTACATCTTCTGTCTACCATGTGGTTTAACCTCTACATTTATCTGGCACCAGCTAAGCAACCCACCCAAGTTGATTCTTTTTCCCCTCCTCCTCCTCTACCTCTCAAATTTACAACTTGGCAACATTCATCACACATTCTCAACCTCATGAAAGGTATCATCATCTTAATTTTCTCCACTTTTTGAATAGAGAATTTAATTTCATTTGGTTGAATTTATATACATATTTTTCAAATTATGTCCTAAAAAAAGAGAGATACGGGAGATGAGATTCAAATCACGGACCTACCTGATAAAACTCCGACCGTATAATGGAGACATGACCATTTAAACTATAAAGTTTAAGGGGCCTATATATTTGGGTCCAATACAATTCGACTCTAATTATTTAGAATCCAATGTGGTCAGGAGAGTTTGTATATATATGCAATTATACATTAAAAGAAAGTGCTTGGTTGAAGTTAATTTTGAGTGCCTTAAAAAATGCATCCTATATATCTGGTTGAAGCAAATTAGTATGGCTGTAATGTCAAAAGTATACCCACTTGCAAACTTGGCTAAATGCTGGAAAGCAGTTATCCATGAAATATTGTAATCTTTATTATTGTAAAAAAGATAGAAAAGAAAACAAATAAAAACCCCATTTAGGCAATCACTTGAAGGTGACTCATCAGCATGGGCTAAAATAATGCTGCAATGACTTGCAAACTTTTTCAAACTATTATGACATCCGCACTTATCCTATTGGTTATGTTGTTTTCTATTAGTATAAAAATAAGTTAATTTAATTGGGGGATTATATTACAATGATTATATTCTTATATGATGGAGGCATTTTTAACCAACACCCCCTTAATCAAAATATAGTTAATAGAACCTTCTTTAGTGCTTTCTTCAACCTACAAATCATCATTATTTTTTGTCTAATATTCTTCACTTAAGAAACCCCCCTTAAATCTGTGGTAAAAAAATTTTCAAGTAGAAAAATGATTGCAAGAGTAAATTGCAAGCAATGCCAAGTATCTAACAAGCTCAAAATTATTCACAAATCCCATGTGGGTTAAGACTTGAAATAATGCTTTATGCTTGCAGTTGCCAAAAGGATAAGCTTCTATTTACAGTCACTAATTTGGGTATAATTAGAACATGAAAGCATGTGGTTTTGAGAGTATAACATGAATGATCAATGGTGGTAAATGAAAGAAGGTTTCTTCTTTTAGGGTTAATGATAATTAAATTTTTGGGGGGGTTTTTGTATTTTTGTTTTTTCGTTAACAAGGTGACTAAGAAAAGTATGGCCCACAAAAGTACAAATTTAGTAAAAAAAGGTGAGTAAAGATGGAGCCCATGAGGGGGGGCCAATGAAAGCACTCAAAAAGCCCATATTGAGCAAGAAAGGGTGGGGAGGCCACCATGTGCTTTAGAGAGAGTTAGAAACAACAAATTAGCAATGGGGGTGGGGGGGCTAAGGAGGAAAAATAAAAGAAAAGGAGAAAAGGGAAGAAAGAAAGTGAGAGTAATAACAAAAAAACACGTTCCTCTCACGTCCACTTCTCTACTTTTCCCCCTTTTGTTTACTCTCATGTCCATTTCTGTTGATGTGAGAGTGAGACTCTAATTTGGATAACAGGATAAGCCTTTGGAGGGTACTCAACTCACTACTCTCACCCTTTTCTGTTTTCTAACACTCTGTAACTTCACTTCCAAACGGCCCACATTTTGCAGATATATTCTTGTCAACACTCCAAATCCAAGGCCAATGGTTATTATTCACCTTTTTTATTATTTATTATATAAGAGTCTGACCGACCGTCGAGAATTAAATCCTGATCACTGGAGCTATTGATTTAAGAGTTCATCCGTGATCTATCATATGGTGAAGTTCTTAAAATTTGTGTTAAGAAAAATTAAAATATGAATGGCCTATTACTCATAAGATTTGTTGTCTTGTGCTACATTATTATTAGTCTCAATCATTTTGTTAAAGCTAAAGAGCAAAAAACAGTGTTTCAAAGGTATACTACTAGTTACAAGTGATGATTACCAAGATATATATATATAGCACAAAAAAGTGTTGTCTAGCTTAGATATTGCAAGCAAGCTTTTCTTGACTCTTGCTTTCTCTTTTAACGCCCCCTTTTTAGAGCACTTTGAGTGATGTGATATCGGACTTCATATAAAGGGTAAACCATCAATGAATTCAAACCCTCCCTCGCTTGGCTAAATAATTTTTTTCATTAGACTTCGACTAATTCAGAATTGAACCTGTTTTTTTTTTTTTTCCATTAGACTTTGATTGATTCCGAGTTAAACCTGCTTCAACTAATTCAGACTTGAACCGAGTTCAGAGTTGAACCAAGTTAGACCCCAAACACACTAAAACTCCTTGGGTGGCTAAATGATGGTTAAATCCTAAATGATGAGAAACTAGCTCTTGAATGTGTCTGTTCTGTGATTTTTTTTGTATGATTGTATGTATATATATATATTGAAAATTGAAACATGTTAGTATTAGCAATAGAATGTCGTGGCAACTGGGAAAGTGATAAAGGAGTTGGGAGGCCCCCACTATCTGCCATCAGCAACATGAATCCTACTGCTGCAGTGGGCATTTTAGTGGATCAGGTCTCTCTACTAGTTTCCATTTTTTGAGGTAAAACAACAAATACTAAAAGCAATGTAGGCTCCAGAAAGCAATGCTTTAACCTAAATGTTTAGAAATGAAAATATATATGCCTTTATTTAACTCTTCCAAAAGGACTAAATCACAGCAAAACATAAGCAAAATAATAATGTTCATTTAACTGATGACCAGAACCAAAGGATTCAGTTCGTTTTCATTCAACTCAACCATTACCTTATGAAGGGGAATAACAGACTAAAACCCAATTCTCTATCATTGTTCATTTACACCCTGGATGTTAGGAAAAATCTTGAGGCTAACAGTTTCTGAAGCATAAATGCAGAAAATTGGACAGGCTGTTGAACGTTACTTGATGCATCAAACAATCATGATTATGACTCTTGCAGTTATATGACGAGAATCCGAATATCAATCATAATAGTCAATTGTTTCAAGAAGAGGAAATACAGACAAAAATAGATAACTTGGTTCAATTGAAATCCTGTATTTTTGCAGTTACAATCAGGTACTAGCTCTTTCCTATAGTAATCAGCCTTTTCCTGAGGCTGGCAACCACATTGGCTCCTTCGATTATTTTTCTTTGGTTGACAGATTATGCACATTGCAATCATGAAATCTTCAAACACTTTATCAGAAGTGCAAAAAACCAGGTTTATGTATGCCAATGAGACCTATATCGGTCTTCTCCTAAGTCATAAAATTGCAGACAGATCAATTCAAACTCAATGGAGAATAGAAACCAAAGAGATTCCCATTTTTCACAGAAGATTAATTGTAAGCACCATCACATTTCCAACAAAAAACTAGGCCTCTATGGTTTTTCACCCAAGGTACAATTCTCACTTTTGAAGGTTCCCACCTCGTCAGGTTGAACTCTACTTACTTTCTTCAAGAAGTACAAAGTTCTAACAGCTGGATGAGACAGACAGGGGGGAAAGGGGCTGTGTTAATGCATTATTATAGTTGGTAAACATGCAGATAATATAAGGCACAAAATCAAGATTTGGGGGGAATTTCATGAAGATAATGCAACCCTTTTTAGCTGCTTAAAGATAATAGAGGTCAGCATCAACCCATATCACATTGCACATGAAAAGTCTAAGCCACTATCACTCTTTAAGCTTGAAAAGACCAGATAACTACTGGTTGTAGTTTATAGCAAAACAGAGTGTGGGTCATACCCGTTATATATCTGTGATGGCAATTCAAAACAAGTAGAAGAAAACAACATACATGGAACCGACCTTCTGAATTCATATCTACTGGCCATCACCAAGGTTTCAAATTGACTTCCACAGTTCCAGAATTAATTCCATTCAAGAGAAAAACTACATAGTATAAAGTCAGTAGTATAATTTGACTATATATACTAGAGTACATAAGAACTTAAATTAACTTGATTTTTTCTGGACTTCAAGGAGTTTCCGAAATGAGTCAAATGACCTTCAAAGTTCAATCAAAAGCAAAAAAGAATATAGGTCTAACAGATATATCTTCGACTGCAGCATGAAATGGGAAGTAAATCTTTGGATGATTTAACAAATCACTTGTTTGTTTGTTTTGTCAAACAGGACAAACTGTTACCAGTAATTCCTATATGAGAGCAACCCTCCAAATTCCTCCACCTTCCCCTCAAGAGAAAACAAAAGATGCATGCATTATCAAATAGAATTGAGTAGTTTGTCATGAAGTAGTGTTGTAGCTTTCTCAAATAGTACCCATTTTGTAGAAAGAAACTAGGATGAGAAGAGAAAAAAATATTTTAAGAAAAAACAAAAGCGTATAAGAAGCTGAAGTACAATCAGACTATAAGTAGAATTCTGAAGTCATGCTTTTCCTTCATAGTATCAGTTGATTAGAAAATCACATACAATGCCTTATCGACATTCAAGCTAAAGCCTCAGGAGAAACTCTATTGGTTCTCGACCACTGGTATAAGAGAGACTGCTCCAATTCAAAATAAGATAGAAGCCCCATATTAGAGTAAGAACAGAAATTAATCACAGAGCAAATGAGGTCATGGTATAATAAGAAAACTATTGAAACTTAGAGACCAACATTCTGGTTTTAAGAATAAGGTATTCCAGGTCATTTTGTCAATACTAATATAAGCAAAAGTAAAAGAACTATAGTTGCTAGACTTATGAAACAATCTTATACGTTTCTGGGCAACATTTGGTCAATTCGAGAAGCAGTATCAGCGTGCAAAAGCAAGAATCATAAAGAATATAGTTGGCTAAATTAGCAAGACTTTTTGTGCAAAAAAATTTAGCGAGATTTCACCTGCATATTTTCACCAAGTAATCAACCAGGAGAGCCAGATTCTCCTGCACACTCTGGCCCCAAACTTCATCAAAACTTCTGTTTCCTTTCCAACCTTATGTAAGATGAAGACATGAAAAACATATGCTAATTTGCCATGGGTATTCTCACAGGATATGAGGAGTGAACAAGTGCACCCAGGGTCAAACCTCCTTTGCAGTTTCCAACTTTATTGAAGATGGTGAACAGCATATGGAAAATTGAGGAAGGAGTATGCTTATCCTGTTCAATATTATGATAAACATTTTTCAAAGTTAAAGGAGATTACTTCATTGAACCACATAGAGTCATGACTTGGTGGTTTCTAACTTCTTGTAGCTAATAAACTATTTTTCCAGCTATGGACCGTAAGATGAACCGTAAAATTTCACTTTTCAGAATTAAAAGAGACTTTAAAAAAAATTATAAATGCTAATTAATTTCCTCATCTTTCTCTTATCCAAGAGATGTTACTTTAAAGCGTCATATAAGACACCTCTGGTTCACAGGTCTTCCATCAGGATTCTAAAGCACATCTACATGGTATATCCTCTGGTAGGTTTATCCCAAAATATAGTAGATGGTTTCCAAGGAGACTCCAAAAAGGATGCAATGTGGGAAAAGGGGTACCATGTTAAGAATTATTACCCTACAAACCAGCAATCAGTTCAATAAGCTCAAAACCTAATCTACATGCTTAAAAAATACCATAATATCATATCCATACAAGGAACTTAAAACAACATTGTTAATTTGACATATTTATTATTTTATCTAATGGACATGTATCAAGCACATGAACCAGCTTTAAAATTTTTAAATTCCGCTGCTAGTGTACAGGATAATAATCCATGAAGTTATATGGCTTCCACAGCTAATCGAATAAACAGGAGGCTGGCCCAAAACCAGAAACCATTGAACTCTTATATATACTCTGATAGCAATTAGAGACACTGAAGTAACGGATCTGAAGGCTACTCAATGCAGGTAGCCCTTCTGACTCTAGGACACAAATATATGTACATTTGGAGGAAAACTGACACAAACAGCAGCTATGATTGCTATCATACTATATTCCGATAAGAAATCCCTTTCATGCACAATCTCTCTGTCAAGAGAAAGGTATCAGATATAAGAATATTTAGGATCTTCAATAAACCAAACAAATTCAACCACAAAAAGAGGACTGACATGCACTTCTTTTTTCACAAATAATTTAATTAGGATTGTCAATTAGGGCTCACAGATCGTTCATCAAACAACAACACTTGAAAGAGAGAGCCCTGGCCTAAAGTTCAGGAACAAGAATCCTAAAATGTCTCCCCCTCCTGCTTCAACATGAGCAGCAATTTCATGTAACCTTAAATTAGACAGGAATAATGCATACTATGCAAAATTTTTCCAGATAAACATTTTACTTCAGTTTAGTCTCCAATTGTTGAAGGCAATGTAAAAGCAATAATCTAATATCAACTTTCAGCATTCATTACCAATATGAACTGGTATTTGGTTCTTTTTCATTTTCTAATTCCAATTCGGATATAAATTATAAGTCAACCGTGAACAATTATCTTTAAGCACTAAACTCATTATTTCATCAACATCAAAGAAATTATCCAATTCAATCCTAACCCTAATTTATAATTCATAGGTACTCTGTTTAGATTCCCAGAACATAAAAAAACCTTTACAGACCATTAATTTCCACCTGATTACCCTTGGTTTTAAATGTCTGAAAGCCCCATTCTTATCATAACTCATCAATCCAAAAAATCCTTAGCAACTTATCGAATACCTTAGCATCAGTTGTCAGTTTTCTGCAACCCTACTAAGTGTCCTAATCAATATGAATGCATGAATATGCTGTTCGCACATGAGGAGAAATTTCTTAAAAAGGATAAACCTAAACTAACAATTTATGAAATAATTATTTAGGGGGAAAACTCGAATTCTGATCAATATACATAGATTTTTCACCTACTATGACTTCATATTTATACAGTTTGAGCATCCATGTAACTCCCACAGAAGGAAACTAAGCTTCTGTCAATTGAATTAATTGGATGGGTAGGGTGTCTTTATGTGTGCAATCAAGAAAACTAGCTATGTTCGCAAATCATGCAAAAGCTGCAGAACCATTCGATCATAATAAGAGTGGCAAAGAGTTTTCCAGCCGCAAAACCAGTCAATAGAAAGTATGCATAATAGAACAATGAATTGTAAAATCTACTATAACTTTTTGAAAGCGTAAGTTGTCAACTAGAATAGCTCTAAACTAAATGAACAGGACCGGCAAGCTGACAACATGCTGAATGGAAACAGGACAAAATCCAGAGAGATTTCCTAATAAACGGCACTTCCATCTTAAACAAAGGGAAAATTTTAAGAGGTCATTGTCATTCAGTATTCACCAAAGTCCAAACAAGATTGCAGCCTAATACGATAGAAGGAAGAAAAACATATGAAAAGAAGCAATGATAGCAAGATTAATCAATGTTAAAGCATACAGACTTATCAGTTTCAGTCAGACAGTTGGAATAACCAATTGATATCTGAGTATTGTCATGAGAATGAAGAGAGGGTTGTACTAAATACCAAAATTAACGATTTTATGCAATAATACATAATATAATAACAAAAACTACAAAAGATATCCTTGGCACAAAACTCTTCTAGCATAAACAATACCATTTCACAAAAGCAAAACAACAAAAAGTAGAAATTGTAGTCACAACCTATGTTTACACAACTAAAGGAGGCAGCATCATAGTTTGCCATTCTATACGCAATATTCAAAGATAAAGCCAGTGGCAGCTTACCAGCAACAAAAATCTTTTTGCATCAAGGCCTGCTACTGCAAATAAAAAAATAAGTTTGGAAAAAAGTCACTTGGCTTTTAGTCAGCAGCCAATTCCTTGCGCTTCAATTCTAGTGCCATTCTCTCATTCTCAAGCTTCATCCTCTCATTTTCCATTCTCATCTTTTCCAGTTCACGATCCCTCTTCTTACTAAATCTCTGCCACTTGAAACGCTGTTTCTCCAATTCTAGCATCTCAACTTGAATTTGTAGCTTCTGTTCTTCTAGCTGAACCGAGCGAGACTCAACCCACTGCTTCTGTAACCAAGCAGCTCTTGAACTTTCAGGAGGGACTTGATTTATATCAGCTTGAGTGATAGGTGGATAAGAAAAAGGACTTTTGTTGCAGTCCTGAGAGTTTAACGAATGCTGAAAACAAGCATCTTCATGAATCTGACCTTGCCTTGACCTCTTTGCCGACCCCCCTAACATCCCATATGTTCCCCTGTTATCCACATGTGAAGCATGATTCTCCTCAAATTCATCATGATCATCAGTTTCCATATCATGATCATCATCATCAAGATCGTCATGCTGATGCCTTCTGGAATCATCATTCTCATGATCATCTCTACTTCTAAGTGCCAACTGCAAGGATCGCTGCAATTGCGGATCATGAGGCAAATGCAATCTGTTCCCATTATGATAAGAACACATCTCCTCATAGAAAAGATGCTTTGAACTTAAGATTTTCCTAACATCATCCTTTTCTTTCTCTGTTAAGTAATCTATAACGTCCAAAAGCGCTGGGTTCTCAACAACCTGACAAGAAGTGCCCCTACCAAGCATATCATTTAGTTTCTTATACCTTTTATTCAGGTCATTGAACTTATCCTCACACTGCTGAGGTGAAACATGATAACCCCTTTCAGCCATGACTTTTGACACTGATTTCCACTTACCCTTCTTCTGTAAAACTGCAAATTTCCTCCTCATCCCACCACCGCAGTCACCCACTGCATCCTCTCCAATATAAGATACTGCTGTAATTAGAAGCCTAACCATTTTATCAGTCCATTTCACACGCTGCCATGGAGATCCTTTCTTTCCCTTAGATCCATCATTGTGACCATCAACACCGTCTTCTGTAAAGCTCGGTTCGTCCTCATCGCTCACTGAACTTTTCCCTCTCTCCCCCTTATTGTAGTCTGTCATCGAAATTGTTTGATCACAGTTTTGCATGGTCCCCATTGTGAGTGGAAAACCCTCATGAATAGAAGGATGGATGGAAGCACCTTGGCGATGGTTAGGGTGCTGATGTTGGTGCACATTATGTGGATGTTGTGCATGATGATGAACTCTCATTGATCCTTGTAAGTCAAGGCCTCCATAAGAACCACCACCAGGAATCATTCCTCCTTGTGATAAATTTCCTTCCATTACTTACTTCTTTCAAACAATTATTATCATGTCATTCCCATAAACTTATTTCCCGTTAAATCCTAGCCTAAACTATTATGACTTACCCCTATATTTGTGAAACACTTTATAAACAAAAATCAAAAACAGCCATTTCTAGTTCTTCCCTTTCAAGACATTTCCAGCTACCAAACATGCCAACCAGAGAAACCCAAAACACCCAGGTTATCAAGCTAGACAAGCAACCAGTAAAATATCTCTACCCTTAAGCAGAAATCTCATGAACCAAAAATGAAAACTTGATATACCCAATAAATAACCCACCTTAAAAGTCACCAAAAATTAAAGAAAAAGCCACCAACATCAAAAAAATGTTCATCTAACTGATAAACCAGAAAAAAAAAAAAAAAAGTCTTTTCTCAGAAAAAAAAAAGAAAAGAAAAGAAAAGAAAAAAGAGATAGTAAAATCTTTACTTATCTGCAAAAGAAAATCTCCAACACCCTGAAATCACAAAAAAGGGAACTTTCCTGAATTTAAGGAGAATCCATGAGTTGGAACCATGAACAACCTGCTCAAGCTGAGTTCCATCAAGGCAGAATAAAATGGAAACTGAAATGGGAAAAAATTCTTATTAGTTGCCAAAGCATTTTATAAGTGAGGGTTTTTGGTTTTGGTGTATTTTGTATTAAAATAATTTTAAAAAATTATTATATAATTACAGGTTCAATGTATGGGGAAAGATCTAGTTGGGTCCACCTGTGGCATATTTTTATGTCACACTCCCAACAAAATTGCTACTAAGCTAATGTGCCAACAAATTTTGAGTTGTTAATATGTTTTGTACATATCTGAATTTCATAATACAAATATTTACTATTTTTAATTTTAATGTATTCGAGTCAGACAGAATTTAAATATTATTATATCTATTATTAATTTTATGAATAAGACCTTCATTGAGGGTCACATGGCGTTTGATTCTTTTTTACAAGTGTCAATTGCTAATTTCTCGATACTTTGTTTATTATGTTTGTATTCATTCAATATTTAATTTTTTATGCATTATTAGTATGTTAAATTTCAAATGTGGGTCCTGCCTATTGAATTAAAAGTCTTTTTCTATTTATTTATAATTTATTTTTTAATTTAACATATTAATTATAGACTATGAACCTATGATAATAAATTAAGGCAAATTATACAATATACTGTCAGTGGAGTTTAGTAAACTACACAAGCGGGTCTTGAAGAGTAACATGTGTCCTCTAGGGATTAGATTAAAATATTTAAAAGGGGAATTACTATTAAGTGTAATGGTAAGTTAAAATTACCCCCAAAGTGTGATGAATTATCATATGTTTAGGTTTAGTGTAAGGTTAAACATATTTCCCTCTAGGTGTAATGAATTTTATGTGTTTTTCTATTTTACCCTTTATAATAACTTTGCATTTTCTTTTATTATTTTTATATTTGATATTGTGAGAATTTTAGTAATTTCAAATTTCTGATGCCCTTCGTCGGATTTCCGAGGTTACCAAAGATTTACAATTTCTGAGAGCCTTATAGTCCAGTCCACATTATCGCTATCCATACTAGGAATTTGCAAGGAGCCAAGAAGCTTTTCTTCTTTCTCCAGCCTCACTAATAATAGTATGTTTCTGTAAGATTTAAATCCAGTAAACGAGGACATTTACTATTATTTTCCTTGTTGTTGCTGTTCATTCTCATTTTTTGTTTTTACCTTTATTTGATTTTTTTTTCATTTAAATTCTCAAATTACTTGCCTGAAATTTTCAGATTTTTACTAATAATTTTGTTTTAAAGAAAGGGAAAAAATTGTACTCACGTTTGATTAATAAGATACTGATTTGGGTTTTGTTTCAAATTTCAAAAAGAAGAAAATAATAAATAATAAAAGAAAATGTAAAGTTATTATAAAGGATAAAATAGATAAAACACATAAAATTCATTACACTTATAGGGAAATATGTTTAGCCTTACACTTCTAGACACATGATAGTTCATTACACTTTGGGGGTAATTTTAACTTACCATTACACCTAATGATAATTCCTCCATATTTAAAACTTAATTAATTAAAAAAATGGACATGTGTCAACTCCACAACCCGCTTGTGGAATCCAAAATTTACACCGTCGGTGTATCAAATAATTACCCATAAATTAATTATAATTTGGAAAAATTAAAAGTGGTTCATCCTCTTTCCTCCGTTGTTCAATGAATGTCAAAAATAATATCATAGACCGAATTAATTAGAGGGAGGAATGGAAGATTTTTTTTTACCAAAACAATTCTATAAAATAAATTATAAATTAAATATAAATTCCATTTTTTAATTTAATTTTCTTAAAAGAACTTATAAAATAAAACAGTCGCACGCGAAGCGCGGCCGGAAAGTTCTAGTTAACGAAAACATAACAGTGTACCATGTACTGTATGAAACATATTATTTATGGAAAATTTTATGTCATTAGAATTTTACTTTTTTATTTTTTAAATTAAAAAGAGTTGATGAACAGCAAAAGAAAAAACTGCAAAAGAAATTTAGTTTTTATAAATACAAATTATAAAGTTAACAGCTTATAATACATCCAAGAGTGGATGAGGCACCCATTAGTAAAATCTTTAAATTAATTATTGAACTAGAACTTCCTGGCCGCGCTTCGCGTGCGGCTGTTTTATTTTATAAATTGTTTTAAGAAAATTCAGTTAAGAAATGAAATTTTGTTGTGAAATGATAACAAAACAAAGCAAGAGAGTAGAATTGAAGTATGGAAAAGACAAGAGAATAGAGAGACAATAGAACATGGAGAAGAAGAAAATATGAAAAAAGTGAAGAAATTGTTCTCATTCATCTTATTCCATAACAAAGTAAGTGGCCTATTTATATGCACATAGATACATCACCATAAATATAAGTGGATGAACTTAGTACATAGGTATATGTATATGAATGAACCAAGTCATCAATCTTATCCATGTTTTAATTAGATTCATGGACATCCACAACATACATGTATATTCATAACAAATTTATAATTAATTTATAATTATTTGATAATTTATTTTATATAGGAAAGGGGACGAATGTCTTTTAATTTTTCCAAACTAAATGAATACAAATATAATAAACAAAACATTAGAAAATTAACTATTGACACTTGTCAAAGAAAGCAAATGCCAAGTGACGTTCAATGAGGGCCTTGTACATAAAATTAATAGTAGGTTTAATTAAAAAAATCAATAGGGCACCCAAAAGATTACCCTTAATATACATAATAATGATAAAATAAAATAAACTAATTGTAGTAAAGTAAACTTGATTGAAACCTTAATAATATATATATATATATATATATATATATTCATTTAGAAAGAACAAATTCATGTATGTTTTTCCCATTTTGGACTCTTTTATCTAAGTGGCGGGGGCATTCCCAATTGCCAAAGTGGAGATTAATAATATTAAAATTCCTCCTAATATATATATTGGCCTAGTTGGTCAAGATTGTTGGATTCGAACAACTAAATTGTGGGAATGAAATTCAAAGTTACGGCTAGCTCTAGAAAATAAAATAATTTAGTCAGTTTTGTATTTTAATATTAGGGAGGAAGAATTGTAAAACTGCTTTGCAACTTTAAAGTTTAAACAAGTTGTTCAACTCTAAACAATTGAAAAAATTGGCAAACTTTGAAGGAAAACATGCCTATTGCATGTCAAGTTGATCAACTTTTCTATATTGTTATGTGGTGAATAGGCCAATCAGTTTGCTTTATCTGAAAATTTTTAGCTTTCTCACTTGGATTTGATAAATAGATTTGAGGGGGTTTTTTTTTTTCCCCAGTGTGCGTGAGTTTAAGTTCCTTCTCAAGTCTCAAGGAGTTTTTTTATTAGGCTGTGTTATTTTCTTTAGAAAACTTGGGGGTGGGTAGGTCTTATTTTACCTTCTACAAAAATTAATGCTAAATGTTAAAATAAGGGCTCAGCATTTACGAAAATTCAATTTAGGATCTATCATTCAAAAAGCTCGAATCAAGGCCTAAGGTTGTAAAATCGGCTCAATTAAGGATCTCACATCAACGCTAGACCCTGATATAAGCTCTTGATTAAGGCTCTGTTTGGTGTGGCTTTTTGCATGTTTGGAGCCTCGAAACGTACAAAAAGCCACAAAAGTCATGTTTAGTGTATCTTAACTTCTGGAGTAGTTGCTTATGTGGCAACTGATTCACCGCCCAAAAAGCATAAGTTTGGGCTGCTAATAAATTGAGCTTTGGGGGCGTTGGGTATGTGACTTTTTTTTTCCCACATATGCCATTCCCCCTTTTTTTTCCACATAAAAGTACTACCATCCTTTTACCCTCACAATTATTCTTAACCGTTTCACCTTTTGGCTCTTGTTCTTTTTCTTGTTTTTTTTTTTTCCTTTTTTCTCTTATATATATATATACATATATATATATATATATTGTCCCCTTTTAATAAAATTTAAAATTAAAAAAAATTACTAACATTTAAAATTATTAATGTACTAGTATATTGTTTTATTGAGATATTGTACTAGTATATTATTAATTGATAGTAAATAAATAATTGCATTATCATTAAAAATATTACAAAATTAATAATTCAAATTCAAAATTAATAAATAAATTACTTTTTCATAATCATAGTGTCTAAAAATTTTTAAGGGTTAATAAATATTGAATAAATGTATATATAATATTGTTTGATATTAATACCCTTAATGGTCATTTTACATTCTATCTCACCACTACACATCCATATTCTCCTCCATGGTTAAGTTCTAAAAGCTACAATTCTAACCTCATATGTACAGTAACTAATCTCCTCATTTCAATCTCCCCCACACCAATCTCACAGCTCTGCCAAACAGAGTCTAAGACTATGAAATTGATAGTGGGGCCTTGATTGAGCCGATTTTGTAACGTTGGGCCCTGATTTGAGCATTTTTAAACGATATGCCTTAAATTGAACATTTTCGTAAATAATTGACCCTTGAATGAGCAATTAGCCAAAATTACATTTTTTCCCCGAAAGATGTGTATTTTTTTATAAACCAAATATCTTAAATTACATCTATAATTTTATTTTCCACATGACATTTTTCTACTGGCGTGGCATTTCCTAACAGAGTCATTAAGGTTCCGTTTGAAAAGGGTTTATTTGGCTAAAAATTGGGTTTTTAGGGGCTTATTTGGCCAAAATTGAAGTTCGAAAGCTTATTTGACCGTTTGCAAAAAGTTCAAGGTCAAATTTTCCATTAAACTAAGTATTTTCTACTTTCTCATTTATTTTCAATATAGAATTATTTTTAGGATTGAAGTATTTAACACTTTGGTCTTTCAAAAAAAAGTATTTAACATTTTGGGATTTACGAATAATTTTTTTATTACAATGGTTTGAATTATACACATCCCAATGAGTAACTTTGAATAGCATTTGGAAAATGCATATGATTATTTAATCCTTGTTACTTAAAAGAAGATTCCGTTAATTTTCAAATAGATTTGATGAAGTTTTTGTTACCAATTATTTTGTTTTATGTTATTTTCATATTATCATCCTAAATTTTAACAAACACAAAACTAGTAGATGCATCGTGGTTGAATTATGAGGTTTTAGATTTGAAACTTTTTTTAGGGGTTCAATAAAATTTCATTACAATCAAAATAATTTCTTATATGCCAAAACATTTTATGAGAATTCAACCTAGACTAAAAAATTAACTTAAATAAATTACTACTTACAAACTAAACAACAAACAAACAAACTAAACTCATATTCTGGAGGCCAAACAAACAAACTAAACTCATATTCTGGAGGACTTGGACCTAAGACCTCATAGTACAGTACACTCAACAATTGAACTAGCAACTTTATACTATCCCTCAAAAACTTAATTAATTAATTAATACTATTGATTATCGACAATGAAATGTGAATTTAACCTTTATTCCATTCGTTGTCTGTTTTATAAAGCTGCTCTTACAAGTAAAGTCAATACAAGTTACATTATATATACTCCAACTTGGAGAAAGAAAAGACAAAGCATTAGCATGTGGTAGGGTGCATATATAATTGATTGATACTTGTAAAAAAAAAAAAGATCTACAACTTGCAATGGTGGCATCTTTAATCAATTTGAACTATAATCTTGTATCTATACGAATCCAAAAGCCTGACCTCCAAAATTATGGGCGGAATGGAATACTCTAATGAAGTTTATTGCTATTGTGTAGGTCTCACCCAAGGAGGCTAAATTAAAGGCGTGCATCATCATCATCATTATAATAGTTTACGGTTTTCCTTGGATTATACTCTCTCAATTCCTATTTAATTGTCAATTATTAGTAGACAAGTTCAATTTTGACCATTTTTTTAAAAAAATATATATAACAAAATAAAATTTTAAAATAATTATAAATAAAAAACAATATTAAGAGGATATGAAAATACCAAAAAACCAATCCAACCATCTCTTCTCATGACTTGAAGAACAAATGAGGAGGGTTATTTTGGTACTTACATGTTCGGTTTTTTCGTTATTTGGGTTGATGATTGAGGGTATTTTGGGAATTATGTGAAAAAGTTAATATTTATGGGTTCCATTCTCCATAAACTATTTTTTTGTTGGGTTATTTATCTAATGATCCTCATACTGTTATGTTTTATGCTATTTAGTCCGTTACAATTATAGGCAGTAAATAAAATACCGTATCGGACCGGTCGGTTCAACAGGTTGAACCGAAAACCGATGCCCAATCCGGTACCGATATGTATATAAAACCGCTTGGTCAATGTACCGGCATTAACCACTCACCAAAGTGTTATTTAATGATTAGTTATCATATATTATATTTATTTTATACTAAAAAATTATTTTTTTTCAAAAAGATCTCTCGAACAGTTTAACCACCGGTTCAACCGGTTGAATCGGTTAAACCGGATATCGGTGGCCTCACCGATATGGCCTCCGATCCGGTATTTTATTCATTGATTATAGGTTTGACGATTTAACGCGTTGGCTTTTATTTTTGTATTTTTTTTCTATTTGTCCGATTAAGGTGATTCAAGTGTTTTTTAAAAGGTAATTTTATGATTTACAATTTTCATTAAGAACTCAAAAGTTAATTTTAATGTTTTGATTCTAAAAAATGCTTCCAAAATTTTGTCGTTTCGATTGTCGGTTAATTTAATATCGTATAATTTTTTGTCCACATGTCCGATTGAAGTTATTGAAGTGTCGGTTAAGAGGTTATTGTATAATTTATGACTTTCATGAAGGACCCGAAAGCTAAATTTGATCTACGAGTTTCGTGAAGAGTTCAAAACGGAATTTTTATGTTTCAAGATCTCCATTAACAAACATTTTCTTATTTGGATTATTTATCAAATGACCATCATACTTTTCTACTTTATACTACTTAGTCCTTTACAAATTCTATCTTAATCTAATGTGTCTATTAAAAGGTAATTTCATGATCTACAACTTTCATGAAGGACTCAAAAGCAAATTTTTATGTTTCAATTCAAAAAAATGTTTCCTAAATTGTTCATTTTGATTGTTGGTCTATTTAATACCATATAATTTTCGATTCACATGTCCAATTAAAGTTATTTGAGTGCCGGTTAAAAGGTTACTGTATAATCTACGACTTTCATGAAGAACCCGAAAGTTAATTTGATCTACGAGTTTCATGAAGGGTTCAAAAGAGAATTTTTATATTTCAAGATCTCCATTAACAAATATTTTCTTATTTGAATTAGTTATCAAATCACCCTCACACTTTTCTATTTTATGCTACTTAGTACTTTACAAATTCTATCTTACTCGATTTAACACTTCATTTTTTTTACTTTCTTTGTTCTATTTGTCTAATTAAGGTAATTCAGATATCTATTAAAAGACTGTCAAAAGCTAATTTTTAATTTTTATATTTCAATTCTAAAAAATGTTTTTGAATTTTGTGATTTCGATTCACAATTTATTTAATATCATATTATTTTTTTATCCAGATGTCCGATTAACAAAGATTCATAAAGACCACTTCATAAAATTTTCTACCCCACAGTGAAGCGCGGGCCAAAAAACTAGTACTCATAAATCTTGGAACACAAGCTTTTCAGAACATATTTTTTGAAATTTTAGTTTTACATATTTTTCTTTTAATAACCAATGGTCAAAGATAAGAATACATTGACTAAACGTGGACAATTAAATAAAAACAAATGGAGTATTAACTTTGCATAGTTGTCTATCCATTTATGTACTTTATATTTTATGTTTAGTACATTTAGTTGAAATGTGAGAGGTATATCTCTCAATGTGGAATTTATAATGTTTGCATTGTACTTAGTTTGTATCATGCTGATGTTCTGATTATCTGGGAGCTGCCTCAGATTAGGGAGTCATGCGAATATATACATGGTACGTAATTGAATTTTTTTTAACAGTTATTGCATGATTTTTTTTTTGTCTTTTTTCAGGGATAACATGAAGCATTCTTTTCATCAATATGAATCAGGGTTTTTACAAATCGCATGAAGCCTGAAGGTAATACTAACGGTCCGTTTGGTAGGAAGGAAGGAAAGGGGTGAGGAAGGAAATTTGCTGAATTCAATGATTGTGATGCACAATCATACATGCTACGTTTTAGCTCAATCCTTGGATTGATGAAATTTCCTTCCTTACCCTTTTCCTTTCTTCCTACCATACACGATTAGAATCAAGATCATAATCTATAGTTTACATAATAAGTGCTAGGACATCTGCCTTACGTTTAACATGAACAAGAAAACATTTAGAGAACTCCATGCCATTGAATCAGCTACGAATCACATGGCTCGGGTTACCAAAACATCTGGCAAATAACAATGAAGCTCATGGAGGCACTTGTTCCTATTTGACCAGTGCAATTAAAGGATAAACAGAACCATCTCTAAAGAGGTCATTTGTTTAGCTTATTTTGGAGTACTTTCCCTGAAAAGTAATAGGGTGGAAAGACTTTCCATGGTTTAGTTAGATTATCTAAGGTGGGAAAGTAATTTTTAAGGGCGCCTACTTTCCTCGATAGGTGGAAAATACTTTTCCCAATGTTTTCAAACCCTGTCGGACTGTGAACCGGTGAGGGTTCCAGGTCAGCCGGTTCAACCAACCATGCCAAATACATGTATTTTTTAATTAAAATATTAGTTATCTATAAGATAAATATTAAATATAGTAAAAATATAACAAAAAAAATTAGTTTGATGTAGTGGCAAAGGCGTATATTTTTACAAAACAGAGGCGATGGGTTCAAAACTTACCACTAACAAAGATTTTCAAAATATTTTTTCCACCATAAACCGGTTCAATCGGCCCAAATTCGGGTCAATCGCCGGTCAATCTGGGTTTTGACTGGGCCAACCTTCCCCTGGGTCACCCCCTCCTCCGGACCAAATAGACCACTAGGTCCTGATTAAACCAGTCCGATCCGGGTTTGAAAATGCTGACTTTCCCATGAAGGGGGTAGAGTAGGGATGTCAATGGGGCGAGGAATATGCAGGGGTATACTCCCGTCGACCTTGACGGGGAATGAAATAAGCTCCCCATCGCTGACCCCGTGGAGATTTGACGGGGACGAGTCTAGACACCCGTTTTGTATCCTTGAATAAAAAGTGTTTTTGGTCATGTTTCTCGTGAGGGGTATTTTGATCATTTTTAGTCTACTTCTTAGTTTAGACTAATTAATGCATTTTTAGGCATCATGGTAAAATAGTAAGCATCATTTAAATTAAACTCTACTTAATTGCATTAGAAAATCAAAAAATGCATTGTAGCTCTTGATCAGTAATTTTATCACATATGCATAATTTAGTTTGGCATGGCATAAAGGAGAATTAGAGTCAATTAGGATTAGCTTTGAGTTTTGGACTCTTTATTTCCTTGCAAGATTAGTACATTATCATGTTTGCATTTTTGGTCACTTACTTTAATATGGAGTCAATTTGGGAAAATGGTTAGTCCCAATTTGGCTTATATTTACTTAAAAAACCTTTCACAAGTATACATTTTGGATTATTATTACAATATTCCTTGAGCTCCAAAAGGAAAAAGCTTACAAAAAAAAGGAAGCAAATTACCAAAAAAAGTAGGAGATGATCCGGCCAAGAGGTTTTGAACCGAGAGAAGTGTGCTTTTGCCTTTAAATTTTTCGAGAGCTCAAAACGACCTGCAAGATAGGAAAAAACAAGCACCAAACATAAATGTGCCCCCAAAGCTTAGAACAAGACACCATCAGTTGATGTGTGCTCATTTTAATGCAAAAGAGGGCATAAGCAGAATGAAAAATAAGGCAGCAACATTAAACAAGGAAAAGAAACACTCAATGACTGTCAAACAAGCATGCACCTGAACGTTGAAGATCTTTTAGAAGACTTCATGTGCAGGGCTGTGCATGGAAGGAATGGCAAGGGTAGCAATGAGATCAGAAAGCACAAAGCAAAGGAAGAGCAAGAAGCAAGGCAATGAAAAGTTTCATAGTAGAACACGTGTCAAGATGCAGACAAAGCAGCATGAAGGTATGAGGAAAACTTTGCTCTTGGTCGACTGGGAAATGGGATCCAGGATTACGTTCTTGGTCCCAAAACGCCAATAGGGCCTTGAAACCATGATATGCAACAGAATATCAAAAGAACTAACAAGGGAAAGTTCAACATTTGCATAAGCATATAAAGGAGCAGAGAATAGCAGAGATTAAACATAGTGGCATTACTCAAAGCATAAAAACAAATGTGCTAATGCGGTAATCAAAGTGCCAATAGGCTAACCAATGAAGTAAGGAAACATAACAGGATGCGATAAGCCTAAAAGTAATGAGGCAATAGCATTCGGGAGTACAACAAAGAAGAATAGTGCAAACATAATAGTATATCGGCAAATTTATTCACAGAAGAAGACAAGGACCAATCACCTTGTCTACATGGCCATTTAAACATCAACATGGCAACCAACATGCTGAGGAAGCATTAAGGCATGAAAATTCCCTAAATGCAGCAAGTTTAAAGGGATGAGGAGGGAAAAACAACAAGAGAGTGGCATTCGAAGAAAGCATAAAATAAGGTCAAATGGTCAAGTAAGCCATGTCAGCAAGAAAAGTCAGCATCAAGATAGATAAAGACAGTATACAAAGGTCAACAGAGTCAACATTATGGATTGGAATGCTGAGGTGGCATATCCAGGTGTCAAAGCAGAATGCATCAATGAAATGCTACAAAGAGAAACATGAGATTAACACCAAAACAACAAGAAAAGCTAAGGTACAATAAATACCAAGTGCATTGAATGAAGACCAAAGGAGAATAGCCACGAGATGAAGATAATCAGTAGTCAACCAAGGGGAATCTAAGTGAAGTCAAGACAGGTAAAGCAAACACAATGGGCGTGCAAGTCATCAGAGCATTGCAGAAGTAAGGAGTAAGACTATCTAGCTAAGGTGGAGGCTTTTTATTAGCCGATAGAGTGGAGTTGGCAATTGACAGTTGGCTTGCTCAAAACCCATGGGAGAGAGAAATGGTGAGTCATCAGAGACTCCTAAAACCTCGGACTGTACCATCCGAGGAGAAGGAATCCAAGAGAAGAGCATTGAGAAGAGGATAAGAGCTGACAGCTCATACCTCACCCTCTCGCCAACTCCATAAAGGACAAAGATTAGAAACCACCTTAAGGAAAGGGAAAAATAGGTCAGTAAATAAAAAAAACGGGGGGGGGGGGGGGGAATGGTTAGATTAAAAATAAAAAAGGAAAAAGGACTCGCTGTAATTTCCAGAGCCAAGGATAATTTAAATAGTGATTCCTCTTCCATCCACAGTACGGATTAACAGGGAGAGAAGGCAAAAAACTAGAGAGCAATTTAACAGAGTGAGAAAGTGAGAACTTCGTTCAGAAATCCTAGCTTTCCTTAGTTTTTGAACCAAAAACAAAGAGATATACACATAGAAATGAAGAAGAAGGGCTGAAGAAGAACATACCAAAGTTTGAATGCCATCTGACGTCTGAGGAGAGAGTTCGGAGCAAACTTTAGACCGACTGTCGAGCAAAGATTTACGGTGTTTCAGCCTTGGGTTTGCTAAATCGACCTTGGATTCGAACTCAGGGGAGGACGGCGGTCCTACCTAGAAAGTTTGAGGGCCAACAGTGAAAGTTTGAAGCTCCGACACGATGGTGCGATTCTCGATGAAGCTGCAGGCGGCGGCTAGGGTTTCCTAAGCGAGAGAGTTATGAAGAAGAAAGAGAAAAAGAAGCTTTTATAGCCCGGATGCAAATAGCTAAAAACGATGACGTTTCAGCAAGCATTAATGCCAAATACCGAATCTCAGGTATGGATTTCGTCTCTGTTTCAATTAAGCGCTTAAAGCTATCATTTTTATGCGATTTGGGGATTGTTCATTGCTGTCTTGTGCAATTCGGGGCCTCTTTTACTTAATTCATTCCATGAAAAGGTTGGAATTAAGCTTCTAAAACTTTATCAACTAACAGCATGTTTGGTTCAGTGTAATGAATTTGGCTGTAATTGCATTTAAATTCAGTGGGAATTGAATTGGGTTGGAATTGGATTGAATGAGCTTTTCAATTGTTTGGTTCAAATGAATTGAATTGTACTGAATTATAAATGCTAGCTTTATTCCTAGGTTTGGTTGGGCTGAATTGTAATGGAAAAACAAGGAAAATATTGTCAAAAGTAAAAAATAACCCTAACTCTATTTTAGGGTTTCTTACTTTATATATATATAACAATGAACTTTTGGCCCATTACTTCATATTTTGGCCTGAATGCAGAGACTATACTCAACAAGGGTTCCATGAAATGATGATATAAATGACAATTATATCGTTGACCATTAATTAGTAAAACAAGGCCAAGGACCAATTCAAGAAAAAAGAACAGAAGAAAGGGGAACAACTGAAAGAAAAACAAGAACCATAATAATTAAGAAAATAATTTCTGATTAGAAGAAATGAAAAATATGGTTATTCATTTATCTTTGGTACAATCACATCCTGGATAATTGATCGGTTGTCAACGAAACATAAGATAAATCCCCACAAAATCTAACTAGATAACTAGGGTAAGCAGGGTCGAACCCACAAAGAGAGAGTGAAACAGATAACTTTGAAACCAAAAATACTTTTAAAACAACTAAGGAAAAATAGGGATTTAAAACTAAAGCAAATTTATAAAAAAAAATCTTAAAATAAAATACTAACTAAGAAAACTAAGGAAATAATTTAGAAAACAATCAATAAAAAAGCATACTTCCATCCAATTGTTGGTAGAGATTAATCAATAGGAGATATGGATCATCGATATGAGAGATAAATTTAGTACAGCCAAATTATTGAACTAGGCAAGAATCTATTTTACGCCACTCTATAAATAGAGGTAAAATATCAAGCAAGATTCATTCAATAACCTCTTAAGAATAACTGATCTAGGTTTCCCTAACATGCTAATTAGTTAATCTCACTCCGTTAGGCACAAAGAATAACCCTATTATTCATGCATCAGTACTATTACGCCTCAGAAACATGAATAAAGCATTAAGAACAAATATAGATCACACATGCTTAATAAATTAAAATCAAACTTATATCCAACCAAACTATTACGCCTCGGTTTTCAATAAGACTTATTAATTCTATCGATATCTTGATGAAGGACATCAACTTGTATCAATTATAAGGCATACCAATTAAGTTTCAACCAAATAAAAACCATAGATTATTCATCTTATTGACAATAGTGGTCATTCTAAAGCAACAACATAAATAATCATAATCATTATAACAGGAATTAATATGCTATTCAAAAGAGAAAATCATACCAAATTATAAGCGCAGAATCTCCCCATATCAATTGATTAAAATCTCCAAACAAAGGATAGAAGTATTAAAGAAAATTAGCCTTCCATGGATTGAGAACAACCCATGGAGGAAAATCTAACCTAAGGCTGCTGGGAAAATAAGAGAAAAAGAAAGGGTTTGCGTTATGCGATATAGCTTAAGTAGCTTAGTTAGCTCCCTTAGGTTTTGCAACTTAAGGTAGCTATTTATAGGAGACTCCTGGGATTAGAATTAGAGTTATAACCGACCTAGGGCTCTTAGAAATGTGCTGGGCTAATTACTTGGTCATCAAGTGAAATCCAACGGCTTAAATGGGCTGAAAATAGAAGAAACCCGAAATCTGGCCCAAGATTCAGGGGCATTTTTGACCATCTTAACGGCAAAATTGGACTTCGAAGTCTTCTGCAAAATTGTAGATCTTGGAGTTAACTTTCCAACGCATCTTGAATCATCTAATTTGGACCTCTGTAGAGAAAGTTATGATTTTTCTCCCAGGCCCGACTGTCGCTGACATCGGAATCAATTGGAGAAGCTTCAAGAAGAAGACACCAACTTATGCCGGAATTGACAGGTCCGACTGTCCTTGGGTGCCCAGATGAAATGCCTAGCCGCCCAGGTCATCTAGAGAGCTCGTCAGCAAGTTGCATCTTTCTTCACTTGACTTATGTTCTTGACCTTCAATCATCTTGGAAACTTGTAGCATTAATCTTCATGGCTTCTTCAAGTATAAAAGGAGCTTCAAAGAGTCTTCAATCACGAACATAAAATCTCCAAAATCTTCATGAAAATTCCACTTGAATATTCATGTCAAAATTCCATCAAAATAGCTCCAAAAAGTAGGAAAATAGTGTTTTTCCACTTTTCTTGTCTTCAAGACCTAAAATCACAAATATTAAGAAATTGAGACATAATCAACCAAAATTAAGCGTAAATTCCCCTAAAAACATAGGGAAATGACCGTAAAAACATGTCACATTTTGGTTTGATCAACAATCTGTAACAAAATGATATACAAAGTATATTCAAACTCCCAGGTGAAGCAAGATAAGATGATACAAAAGTTAATGAATGCTAAATGGAACATAATTTGGTATTTTAATGAAAAATCTACACAAAATGTTTTCATCTCATGCTAGAATCAACCAGCAGAACTCAACCCAAATAACTTGATAATGGTGCTCACTCTTTCTACAAAAGTTTTGGATGTGATCTTTTTACCAGGCACGTGAAATGGTTTTGAGACAGCATCAACATATGCAGCATGGAACCTCTTGAAAAACTATCAAATATTGCAAAATTGAAGAGCATGCACAAGTTAGAAGCAATACATTTTCAGTTATACACACTCAACATAATCTAACATCGGTCACAATTCTTTGATGAGAAGTGCATGTGAATGTCTAGGTGGTGGTTGTGGGTGACAGAAATAGCTGGTGGCAACTACCAATATGCAAGGCTAAAATACGTATGATTTCAGCAGAAAAAACCACCAAAACTTTCTAGAGTTTCCATACAAGCAATTTCTAGCTTCTATGTCCTAATCATATATCAGGATCAACCAGCAAACCTGATAGATAGATAGATATCATGAGAATTTACTCACGATTTGTCCCTCTACCGATTTCCTCTTGATTGCTACCACAGATTTCCATCATATCCAAGACTATAGCCTAATATTACATCAAGAACAAGGCATATCAGACAAGAAGTCAACAAGTATGAATCTATATTATGCTATAATCTACCTTATTCTTCCTCAATTATATAAGCAACCAATCAAATTCGATAAAGGTTTAATTTTATCAATAATCCCAGAATCCCAGATGTCGAGGAAAAAACAAGTTCCAAAATTCCCTATTGTTTCTTCATTCTTTCCCCAGTTCCTAAGCAAAGTCATGTATGGGGTCCTTATAATTCATTCAAAAGTTACTTCTGAAGCCATCCTAATTAGCTAGCCACAAATTCATTTTGCAACAAAGAAACAAAGCTTCACAGATTAGTTTTTCCTAACTCAATCTGAACAAAGAAAGAATCAACTTTTCTTTTTAAAAAATGAAAATTAATTGCTTTGGTTTCAAAACCAAGAACACACACAAAGAAATGGATAATGCAATAGCAGCAAAAACTTCAAATACACAATAAAAAAAGTCAATTATCGAACCTGAAGAACACGATTAAGAAAAGTAAAGAGAGAGCAAACTGACTTCTGTTTTAAAGTTGAAACCGAAAGTGAAAGGAAAGCTTTTGTCTTTGTGGGAAAGAGGTCGTCCACGACAACAACATTGGTTCTTCAGTTTTATCAGAAGAGAAATATTTTTGTGGTTCGAAATTTTAACAAAGAGGCAATGAAGCAATGAAGCACTAATAGAACAAAACAAAGAAGCAACAAAATAAAATAAGAAAGATAAATTAGCAAACTGACCTCTGTGTTATCTCTCAGCGCCATCGAAGTGGTGGGTTTCAGAGTTCCAGTCAACGGCCATGGCAGCAACCTTTGAAAAGGGAAATGGTGAGAAGATGGAGGTGAAGCTCTGGTTGAGAGATGAAGATGTCTGCCCAAAAATATGAGAAGGATTAGGTTTTGTTTTAAGGGTAATTTTGGAAGAAAAACTTGCTCATCCAATTCCAAAAAGCGCTGAATTGAAAATCGGAGGGTTGAGTGCCGATTTTCAATTACAGCTGAAGAGGGAATTGAGGCGTAAACAGAATTTGTAATTCGGACCTGTTTTTGAACCAAACGCATGAAATGGCGGATCTGTTGTAATTTGGTTGTAATGAATTGCCAATTCAGCCCAACCAAACTTGTTGTAAGTTCATGAAAGATTTAAGCTTTAATTAAATAAAAATCTTTAATTTATTAAGTTTCAAAGTTAAAGTCTTTAATAAATTAGCATTTTGGTAATAATTAATTTTCATGTAATAATTAACTAAAAAGATTGCAACTTATAAATTTCAAAGTTTGGGATTTGGATAAAGTGAATCTTTTTAAGTTAAAATGAACAAAGCTCGAAGCTTTAGGTTAAGTTTAACCTAAAATTAGCTCCTTAATGAAAAAGATACCCTTTTTGATATTAAAGTTTAGATTTTTGGGTTAAAGTTAACTTGAAAATTGATTCTTTATTCAAAGACTTGATTTTTAGGTTAAAGTTAATTTAAAAATTAAAATCTTTAGTACAAAGGTTAGATCTTTGATTTAAAGGTGCAAGTTTTAGTTCTAACCTAATCCAAAGTTGGAATCTTGGTTCAAAGTTGATAACTTTAATTAAAATTTGCTAAGTTGGTATTTGTTTGATTCAATACTAAGTAAAGTTTGAATCTTCAAAACTTTCGTAAGTTTAATTAAGTTGATTAAACTTTTAAGAGAAAAATCAACCTTTTTGGTAACTTTCCTAATTCATTTGATATTTAAATAAATCATTAAGTGAACGGGATAAATCTTAAAATCAAGGTTAAGTGACCTTAAAACTTAAGATTTAATTAAGTGATTAAAACCTTTAGTTTAAAAACTTTGGTAATTTTTCATAATTCATTTAAGATTTAAGTGAATTCTTAAGTGAATATGAAATTAAGGTTAAGTGATCTCAAAACTTTAGGTTTAAATAAGTGATTAGAACCTTTAGTTAATAAAATTTGGGAATTTCATAATTCATTTAAGATTTAAGTGAATCCTTAAGTGAATTTGAAATTAAGGTTAAGTGACCTTAAAACTTAAGGTTTAATTAAGTTATTAAAACCTTTAGTTTAAAAACTTTGGTTATTTTTTCATAATTCATTTAAGATTTAAGTGAATTCTTTAGTGAATATGAAATTAAGGTTAAGTGGCCTCAAAACTTTAGGTTTAATTAAATGACGAGAGGGGTACCCGTGCTTGCGCTACGGGAAATTTTTAATGTGGGTATACTTGTTTATACCTATTATTTGTTTTGCAAGTGTATACTACTTGTTTCCACACCTAGTAATGTAATATATATCATCCATAATATATCCTTCAAAAATAAATCCTTTAAAAAGTACATTCTTAAATATCCTTAAAAAATAAATCATAGGAATGCAAGTGGGTAGTAGTTAATAGGGTACCCCGCAGTACCCGACCCGATTAAGTAGGGTTAGGGTATTGTATAATCGGGTTAGGGTAGGATACGGGTAGTAGTTTTAGTACCCATGACGGGTTCAGGTAGGGTTCGGGTAGCGACCTTAAGGTACCCACTACCCGAACCCGATTATTTATTAATTATTTTAATATTATACTTTTATTTATATATTACATTTTTACTTAAAAACTATTCATAATCAATCTAATTAAAAATTGTTATTATCATATGAGTCAATTTTTATAAATATTTTTTTTGGCTCTGTAAATGTTAACACGTTTTCTGTGGATTTAAATATAATAAATATATGATTTATAAATATGATTTATGAGGTTATAGAGAGATGGAATACGAATCGGTTCAGTGTAACCACATGTGAGAAATGACTAAAACAGGGCGATGAGGTCGTCCTCATTAAAAGTTAGAAGGAGTATTTAGTAATTTCACCTGGTTACAAAAATAATATGTAGGATATCTTATAACCTTTAGTTAATAAAATTTGGGAATTTTATAATTCATTTAAGATTTCAGTGGATCCTTAAGTGAATTTGAAATTAAGGTTAAGTGACCTCAAAACTTTAGGTTTAATTAAGTGATTATAACCTTTAATTAATAAACTTTTGCAATTTTATAATTCATTTAAATTTTAACTGAATCCTTAATTGAATTTTGAAATCAAGGTTAAGTGACCTTAAAACTTAAAGTTTAATTAAGTGATTAAAACCTTTAGTTAATAAACTTTTTGGAAATTATCATAATTCTTTTAAGATTTAAGTAAATCATTAATTGAATTTGATAAGTTTTAAAATAAAGTTAAATAACTTATCAATACCTAGAGATGGAGCCTTTTAGGTAACTAACCATGGTTAATTCATAGTATACTTAAGATTTAAGTAAATCCTTAAGTAATTTTGTGATTAAGCCAACCTTTAGTTCTTAATGCTAAATAGTTAGTCAAAGTTGATTAAACTAGGTTTAGCCAAGCATTTGCATTTATCATGCCACCTCGCCTGTAGAAAATGCATTAATTTCGGTCTTTTACTATAATGAGAGATTTCTCGGGTAACCATGCCTGGGCATAAATTCTCGGGAGTCTTTCTAGACCGGTCACTTTTTAAATAACCTCACAATGCGTGAGAAGGGTTTACGGAGTCGGTTTTGGGTAGACAGTCATTAATGCATAACTAAAACCCACCTCTCATGCATTTTATCTGTCATCCATGCAAAGTTGCTTAATAAAAGTCGGCAAATGATAGTTTCGACTATGACGGGCCAGTCTTGGTAAATGTTCCCGGGCACGAATTCCAAGGCTTGCTCTGAGATTGGGTCAATTTTGGGATACCCTCGCGTGGGAAGGTTTTCAAAGTTGATTCCAAGGAAACTCCCTTCTGTTGACAAATTAAAATCCACTGGTACATGCATCATGTGCATCCATTCAGAATAATTAACAAACCAGTCTAAAATCAGTAGGTGACCAGAAGGCAATACTCAGTGTAGTAAGGAACAGTCAGACAGGCCAGTAATTATTAGCTAGATTCAGTACAATTAAACTAATAGCAGACCTTAATGCAAAGTTAAGAATCAAAAGCAACCCTTTAGTTAAGTCCATTAGGTCGAGTTTCAGAGGTACAGTCTTTGACGGACGTGCTGGAGATGCTAAGTCCATCCCTGGGCGTAACCGACTTCCGAACCTAGCTCTGGTAAAGTAGATCAGGCCTTATGTTAGCCGGGTTCATCGCAAGACGATGGACTTAGGTAACCGAATGAGGTCAATAGATGGCTAATCACACCATAAAAAAGATTAGTGGCGGCTCCTGTCTCCCCCATCACTCCCTTAAGTCGGGACGTTGTTTGCCCGCACGCGCGACGCTGCGACAACGAGGAATCCCCGTTCCTCGACTATATTATTATATTATTAAAAACATCTTTAATTATCTTACTAAACGAAAGCTTTATAAAAAATTTAACTAAACATAATTGTTTTTCCAAAAGTCTCTTATGCGCCTGAAATGATGTTTGAGGTTGAAATCTCTTTGGAAAAGAGAGAGAGGTTCGAGGCATTCCAGTTATTTTTGTATAAAAAATAACAAAAAGTTGTTGTGAAACTTTTGTATAGATAGTCAGTTTGTAAAAGCAGGAAATCAGAAGAATTGCGAGTTCTGTTTTAAAGTCACAAAAGACTGTTTAAATCATTAAACCTTTGGGTAATCTTTAAGAGTGATGACCATAGAGATTGAAAAAGTAGACTTTCACTAGAATTGCAATAGCAAGATTATAACTTGAAGATAAGAACAAGGATGATGAAAAATAAATGACTTGGTATTGAGAGAAAGACAATGAAATTGATAAAGACTGATAAATCAAATAAGAGATTGCATCTCTTAGGAGAAAGGTCCGTTGAGGATGGGTGTGTGTAGAGAGTCATTTTACGTTGGTGAAGTCCTCCTTGTATAGCCAAGCCGACACTCTAGATCCACAATTCAAGAGATCTCCATATTAATTTTCCAAGGTGGCAATCACATTGTGAATCTTCAATTAACGATGGCAACTGATATTTTATTCTAACTGCAGTTCTAGCTCCCTATAACTTTAGGAAATTAAGATCAATTCGGTTCACGTATCATGGGGTTTGATTGGTCAACTTTGATCTTCATGTGTGAATGTCTATCTCTTCTTCCATTTGCTTTAACGCGGATTTGACTACTTTTCCTTCTTCATTGAATCCTAGAGTGCCATCATCCCAGAGCACCGTCCTCTAGGGTGTAGGGCGCCAACCTTAGGGCACCGTCTTCACAAGGCACAGGGTGCCGTTCCATTAAGGCTATCAGGGCGCCATCCTCCAAGGCCATTAGGGCACCGGGCGCCAACCTCCTAGGGCGCCTTTTTCACAAGGCGTAGGGTGCCATTATCCAAGGAGCCGTTTTTCCAGGGCACCGTCATCCAGAGAGCCGTCATTCCAGGGTGCCGACTTTAGCGTGCCATCACTTTTATCGTGAGGCCGTCGACCTCGACCAATTTTGCTTGGGAGGGCGTTGGCCTTACTTGTTCATATTCAAGACCATCAGTCTAGAGCACCGTCGGCCTAAGTTAGAAATTAAGGCCAAATAGGTTTTGCTTGAAAATTGAAAATTGAGAAAAACATCGGGCTTGGCTAGAAATTAAAGCCAAAATGGCTTTAAAATGGAAAATGGCCATCGGCCTAAATTAACTTAGGCCGATGGTGGCCATTAATTTCTTTCCTTTTCCTTTTCTTTTAACATTGAATTACAAAAAGGTTTCTTGCAATTTTTAAGGGTGAATAGGGTTTTGGAATCAAGTCAATTTGCCCACAATTACTGAATTGCCCAAATCGTAAATTAAGGTATAATCATAATTAATTTGTCTTTTTTTAATCTAACTAGTTTTTTACCCGCGCTTCTCTCTGGGGTCAAAAATTTTATAAAGGAATCTTTAGGAATTTTTGTTAATCGAATATTTGGATAAAAAATAATATGAAATTAAATAGATTATTAATCGAAATCACAAAATTTCAAAAGTATTTTTTAGAATTGAAACATGAAAATTAGTTTTTGAGTCTTTCATGAAAGTTTTAAATCATAAAATTACTTTTTAATAGACACCTGAGTTACTTTAATTGGACAAATAGAACAAAGAAAAAAAAATGAAGCGTTAAATTGAGTGAGATAGAATTTGTAAAAAACTAACATAAAATATAAAATAGAAAAGTATGATGGTCATTTGATAACTAATTCAAATAAGAAAATATTTCTTAATGGATATCTTGAAACATAAAAATTTCCTTTTGAACCATTCATGAAACTCGTAGATCAAATTAACTTTCGGGTTCTTCATAAAAGTCGTAGATCATACAATAACCTTTTAACTGACACGTGAATAACTTTAATCGGACATGTGGATCGAAAATTATATGGTATTAAGGAAGCATTTTTTTTGAATTAAAACATAAAAAAACTGCTTTTGAGTCCTTCATGAAAGTTGTAGATCATGAAATTACTTTTTAATAGACACATGAATCAACTTAATCGGACAAATTGAACAAAGAATAAAAAAATAAATCTTAAACGTTAGATTAAGATATAATTTATAAAGGACTAAGTAGTATAAAGTAGAAAAATATGAGGGTCATTTGATAAATAATCCAAATAATAAAATGTTTGTTAATGGAGATTTTGACCAAAAAAATTCCCTTTTGAACCCTTCATGAAACTCGTAGATCAAATTTAGCTTTCAGGTCCTTCATGAAAGTCGTAAATCATGCAATAACCTTTTGACTGACACTTCAATAACTTCAATCGGACATGTGGATAAAAAATTATACGATATTAAATTGACCGGCAATCAAAACAAAAAAATTTCAGAAGCAATTTTTAGAATTAAAACATTAAAATTGGCTTTTGAGTTCTTCATGAAAATTGTAGATCATGAAATTACCTTTTAATAAACACTTGAATCACCTTAATCGGACAAATAGGAAAAATAATACAAAAATAAATGTGAACGCGTTAAATCGTCCAACCTATAATTGTAAATGACTAAATAGCATAAAGCATAAAAGTATGAGGATCATTAGATAAATAATCCAACAAAAAAATTAGTTTATAGAGAATGGGACCCATAAATAGTAACTTATTCACAAAGTTCCAAAATACCCTCAATCATCAATCTAAATAACGAAAAAACTGAGCATAAAAGTACCAAAATACCTCTCCTCATTTGTACATGAATTCACTTCCTATTCTTATTATGTTTTTTCTTATTATTTTTTTAATTACATTTTTTTTATTATGTGTGTATATTATTAATAACTACAACACTATTAAATAAATATATGATACATACTAATAATATAAATATGACATGATTAATAAACTTAATGTAAATCTATGTTAAGTTTTAGTATAACATAACCTATATATCTCTAGGAAATATAACTTACACATATATATCATATATAAATAACTAAAAAATATAATTTAATTGCCTCTCATTTCCTCCCTCTATAGTTTTCTCTAGTTTTTCTTCCTTAGTTCTCTATTTGCTTCTCCTCCTCCTTGGCTATTACTGTCAAGGGGGACGGGGGTTTGATTTTTTATTCCGTATCTTGTTATTTCTTTAGTTTTAGAATAAAGTCTCACAATTCTATTGATCTGTTTGAGTTATGAGTCTCCACATCTTTAGATCTTAGATGTTTGAGTCAGTTTATTCAGTTTGTTTGGTGTCTTTTGAGTTTACAATAAATTGTGGATTTCACCATTATACTGAGATGTGGTTTCTTTGTGATTTTTGTCATTCAGAGGATTTATATTATGATGTCAGATCCAGATCAAGACGTTGATGATGGAATTCAAATCTATTGTAATTTATGTTATAAACGATGTAATTTCATTTTTATGAATGAAAGCTACATTTTCTTCAAAAAAATAACTAAAAAATGCATTTTCATGGATTTTAATTGTTACTTCCCCTAAAGTCACCATCCCTGAAATCAGCCTCCCTAGAATTACTCTCCCATGGAAAGGTAACAACAAACCCCTCAAGGCCTCAACGAGCCTAGCAGCTGTGATTTGATTTTTTTTTCTAAAAAAAACACTCAATTTTATTTTTATTATTGCTTTTGTAAATTAATTTATTTATATTAATCAAAATCCGTCTAAATATGCAGCAGACAAATGATTTCTCATTTTCTCTAATTAAAACGGCTTTAAATTCGTCTAAATTTTATGAAAAAAAATTGTCTAAATTTCATTTTGACTTGTTTGACCAAAAGAAAAAATATATGATGCTTATTCATCCAATTGGAACAATAGGGCTTATTTGAAACTTTCATGAAAGTTTTAAGGGTGAACTTGGTATTATGCCTTTTCCTGTTTTCGTTTTGGTGCCTAAAATAAAAAAACCCTCCTTTTTCTAGTGCAGAAGGAAGTAGGCAAAGCGAGAGAGAAACAGAGAAATAGAGAATGGCAAGCGAGGAAGAGAGCGCGGTGAAGGAGCCCTTGGATCTGATAAGGCTCAGCCTCGACGAGCGTATTTACGTCAAGCTCCGTTCCGACCGTGAGCTCCGTGGCAAGCTTCATGTTCGTTTTCCTTTCCCCTTTTTCACTTTCATATCATATAAACCTCTAGGGTTTTATTTTCCATCACTTTTGAATTCTTTTAATGTTAAGTCTTAATATATAGGGTTTGTCCATTATTTCTTTTTGGCCCGTTAATTCAAATAGTATGAACTTTCACTGAGTTTTGCCATTCAAATTTTATTGTCTATGAAGTATATCAATTTCATGAGTATGCTTAAATAATGTCTAAACACTTTGACTCAAGATTTTGGCTTTCCTTTTATTGTTTTCTCCCCAATATTTACTTGACTGTGTTGTCCAATTGATATGTTGCAATGATGCAAATTTTTGGATAATGGGTAATTTTTCTGAATCGTTTGTTTTCTGGTTCATTAACAGCATGAGATGAGATGGAATAGTCAGTTTAGTGGATGGTTATTAAGTGTAAAAGTGCTATGTAGGATACTGGTAATCAAAATTCTGTTTTTAGTCTTTGTGTTCACTCTGTTCTTCTTCCATGTAACTATGAATCTGCTTCTTTTGATTGCTACCTGATAATTGTTCTTCTGATTGTTGTGTTGTATCAGAAACGTATGATTTAGTAACTTAAATCGGAGTTATGTTGCTTGATTAACCTCACTCTGGCTTATTATTTTTCTGCTTAATATTAACATGTACAACATGGTTATGTTAATGTAGTGAATATTAACATCAAATTTACTGGTTCATTACGACACGTGGCTTTTCATTTGTTGACATAGTCTAGAGTTTATACTGTGTTAAGGCGGATATGTTTAATTCTAGCATTTTACCTTGTCAAAGGTAGGCAGTCATATGAAATTCGCCATGTGCTTGTAGTTCTTCAGTTTGATGGATAGTATTTCTTTTATGTGGCTTGCAGGCTTATGATCAGCACTTGAATATGATTCTAGGAGATGTTGAAGAGATTGTTACTACAGTTGAAATAGATGATGAAACCTATGAAGAGATTGTTCGGGTAAGATATATATCACTGTTTCCTTAATATGGGATCTTAGTGTTAGGTTTTTGAAAGCTATTATAGAACCGAGAGATAATAGGTAAGTTCCAGCTGTAAGAGTGCTCCTCATGAATGCAAAACACACTCACACTTTCGAGTAGTTTTTACCATAATTCCTTGAAACGATACTATTATTAAAGGAGCACCGTTTAATGTTATTGTTCGGTAATGAGCAGAATGAACAATTTTCTCTTGGTAATGCAAATCTGGATTTGCAGTGAAAGGAGTATCTAATTGGACAAAATGAAAATTTAAACTTGTTTCATTATTTTGGATGATGACTCTATTTCCTCTTCCATTTCAGACTACAAGGCGCACGGTTCCGTTCCTCTTTGTTAGAGGAGATGGAGTTATACTAGTTTCTCCACCTCTACGTACCGCTTGATTAGGAGCATGAAGTTTGTTGCACACAATGGGAAGGAATGACCATTTGTCAAAATTTACTACTACTAAGCTGTTCTTGCTGTGACATTGTCCCTCTAAAAGATTATTGTTACATATTAGAGGGAACTGTGAAATATTTGGACAATTTTTAGATCATTAGGCAATAGACATATGATCTACTGCTTCAAGCTCTCATCCTTTTGACAGAAGTGATAATGGACCAACTCTTTTCCTTGTCTGATACAGGTTCTTGATTTAACGAGGCCATCATATTACTTATTATTATCTTTAAATATTTGATCTGAGCTGTGCAGCTTTGAGATCAAGCTTGGCGATTGATAGAAATCCTTGTTTGCATTTTTGGTTGGATCTTTTCGATCTTAAATTTCAGCATCAGCACAAAAGCATCCAATTCCAGCATATAGAATTGGAAAAGAAAGAAACTAATAATAAGAACCTAAGAAACCAGGGCGTGGTAGTGAGTGAGAGAGGCTAGAAGCATTAACATGGCCAACCTTGATTTTCATCATCTCATAAAGAGTTCTGTTTTGGGTCTAAATCAAAGGGTATTTCAGGTCTTATTGGCCTTAAGTCTTTCCATACCAACAGCATGAAAGGTTAAAACTTTCCCAATTAAGTGTGTTTCCTGGTTAATTAGCAAATATGAATTAGCCTTATTGAAAATTTTTAATTAATACAAATAAAAATGATTTAGCTGTTTTCAGTATTTTGGGCCAAGTCGGAAGTAAGTAATGATAGCCCAAGTATGGGCCCAGTCATGCGTGAGCAACTACAAATCTTTTCTTTTGCACTTCGGTAGTAACAACTAACAAACCTCAACCAGCTTCCCGGTTTCTGTTTTTGCAGAATAAGGTAACATTCTTTCTTGGATCTTCTCTATCTCTTTCTTTCTTTTTCCTTTTTTAATTCTATTTTTTTATTTGCTAGAGTAGATCAGTTAATTTTCCCATATATTTCCATTATATTTTATAATTAGATTTTATCATCATCAAAATGATAATAATATTGTCTTTCCTATACATATTTATTATTGATAATTCTGTTTCTTTTGTACAGTTAGCAAATCAAGAGGCAATTTTGTGGTTGAGTATTCTGAAAAATTCCCCAATATGTAAGTTTTTTTTTTTTTTTTTTTTGAGTTTTGGGATTTTTAATGCTTTTCCTTGTTAGGGTTCTATTTTTTTTTTCTTTCTTTCTGATTCTAAATGGTACAGTTCGCAGAAAAATTATCACTTTGGGTTAAGTTAAAAAATGGCATACTGCTATTTATCCATTGCTGAATTATGGTTTGTTCAATTTTTTTTTTTTTTTTCCAAAATAAGGGATGGTTTGTTCAATTTGAGATTCTATAGATAAATTCTTACGAGTATTTGATAAGTAATGATGCACTGCAGGGCTGATGAACTAGTGGATCAAAAGAAATACCTTGAGGATAGTTGCCAATCAAAATGTGCAAAACCTAAGCATGATTATGGGGTATATTTCATTTTCATTTATCATATAACAGCATCTGAATCTGATCATAGGAAGCTATTGAATCAATTGCCATCTCCATTAAAACTTTATATTTTTCTCTGTGTTTTCAATTGAATTCATTTTTGTCATTAGGGAGTTATTGTTTTTGTGTTTGGTGATTACTGATTCTGGACTTCCAAATCCTCATGTTGTTTCCACTTCACTTTATTTTTATTTTTTCCTTTTATTCTATATGCCTTGTAAGTTTGTTTTACTTAATTGCAGGAATGTGTTAAGAGGATTTCAGGTGATGAGACTGGAACCAAGCATTGCACTGGACAATACTTTGACTACTTGAGTTGTATTGACAAATGTGTAAGTTTTGTTTTATATATAATATAGTAATTATCTGGGTTTTTTTTTTTTTTGGTTTTAATTTGGTCTCATGGAATTAATGCAGGTTGCCCCAGAGCTATTTGCAAAGCTGAAGTAACTGGAATGGGAGGATTGCTTTTGTCCTTGTTTTGTTCTTCTCATATTGCCACTTACCTTTTAGCTCAATGTTTAATTTGGTTAAAGTTGGTAACCAAATGGATTGTCTATCTTCCCCTAAGAAAACCTTCTCCCTTTCCAAAATTTGAAGGTTTTTTTTTTTTGATTAATGCAAATAAATTCATATTCTTTGTTCATGTAGTTTGATATGTTGAGTGTTACGAAAAAAAGACCTCATAATGTTTAAATGCAATTTTCTCGAGGTTTTCATGATATGAATCTTGAATAACTTTTTTTTTATACAAGTCTATTATTTGGTAACCACATTAACTCCCGCCTAATTCAGAGTTACTCCATGATGAGGTCACATGATAAATCAATATTGAACAAGAGCCAAGTACTATTAAATATATCAAGTTATAAACTTTACCACACTTAAATTAGTTCATAACCCAAAATTTTTGAACTATGCAATCAAAATTATGTGCTTATCATCAGTACATGATATGCAGACAACCGAGCTAATCAAGGTAATTGAAAATCATTAATCGATTTCATTCAAAATTATATGTACTATGTAGCATCTAGTAAAAATATGGCACATGAACATGGGAAATTTAAAATTAAACCAAAAAAAGAAAAAAAAATGAAAAGGCTTCTGGAAAGTTTATCTGCGCCTACGCTGGGCGAAACTCGGGGAACCCATTGCTTGTGCGCCTCTATAGTTTCTGCTCGGAGAGTCCATTGAAGAACCTCTAAAAGAAGCATATGCAGCTTTAGCTGATTCTGGAGCATTGTCCAATGCAAGTGACTCCACAAAGCATGCTGTATTGATGCGAGTCCTCTCCAGCTCTGCTTGTAGCAATTCTGAGCTATACTGCTGTGCAAGAGCCTGGGAAAAACCGAAACCATGTCAAGATCATGTGCACGGAGTGGAATTCAAATCTCGAATACATGGATTTATGGGAGAAGCTAATTCATCATGGCTTCTGCCACGAAACTAGACTGGGGATATATAACAAATCAGATGGCTTTAACTTCAGTGCTTAGACAGTATGGGTAACTAATCCAACACTGTCTGAACTATCAGGAAATGCTCAAGTGACACTAACATAATAGAATTAATATCTGGAATTCTCGAAAATACGATTCTTACCCCTAATTCATCTAAAAAAGTGAACAATTTTGTAAAACAAATGAATACCAAATTACCAATTACCAACACCAAGTTCAAATTTCTCCATAACGAACCAGTATCCTCGAAGAACACGAAAGATATTTGACACCTAAAAAAGGAAGTATCCTAGATTCGAAGAACAAGAATCTTACAATCAAGTCATCTGGAGACACAGACACCCCTTGCTGCCTCTCTTCTGCAAGAGCATCTTCACTTCCACGAGTTGGTCGCCGATGGTGCCCTGGAGTTTCAACACCCTCGGAGATGCTTTCAGTGGCTTTCTCTAAGAGCATCCCTTGTAAAGACTTCATAGACTCGCTAGCTTCAGCTGTGAAATACGGATTCAAAATGGTCTCGAAATATTCAAGCTGCACAAGATCACAAGACAAATCTCACAGAAATCAACTGTCCAAACCACTCAAATTAATCAAGTAATCAAACAACAGCAAAGGAAAATAAAATCCATGTCAAGCAGCCAACTGATCTTTAAGCATGAAAAATATATCAATTTCTTCAATCATTTCACTCACAAGGAGAACTGGAAAAGGACAGGAGTGTAGGGGGTGAAATACAAGCGTATGCCTAAATGGATTACGTACTGATATACTGAAAGAAGGGGAACAAACCTAGTGCATATAAACCATCACTAGGTGTTCCAACTTCTAGCACAGGATGTTAAAATACCTCAAGCATGAGCTGGCAGAAACCATTTGCATCAAGTGAACTGAGATCTTTAGAGTTGTTCTCATCGAACAGGCTGATGAAAGTATCAATCAGACCTTCCACAAGAATGCCAAGCGTCTTGTCCAAGAGAGGCTTAGCACCAGCAAAGACCTGGATGAGGAATTAGGCACTTAAGTAGACAAATTTGAGTTTATTACCAAAACAAGTTCCTTAAACACTGACGAGTTATCTGACAGATTATCAAGAAGATTAAAGATCAAAATGATCACTTATTAAAGGTAAGAGTCCACAATGAAACAGTAAATAAAAAAAAATGGAATTAAATATATTAACATCATATGGCGACACATGATTAGACAATAAGTACCTCAGCGTGTACAGCTACCAGAGTATGTAGTAACTCAACAGCTGCATCTCTCACACCCTGAAGATAAAAGCAATTCATGTTACCACCCAAGTATTATGTACTGCTTGCTAAGCTGGGCCAGAGGGGAAATAATTTTAACAAATTATGAAATAAAAAATTTCTTACTTTTACTGCAGGTGCTGATCCCCACTGGATACCAGAATCCAACAAATAGGTCGTGGCAGCCGTTCTAATCAAGTTTGCCTGATGAGAATTAAAAAATAGATATAAAAACTTAGGAAATAGTGACACCTGAAAATGAAGTCATGATGAAAATGGTATTTCATGGATCATAGTTCATATTTGGTTTTTAAGCAGCTTATATGGGGGGTGTATAAAGTGCACAAGCCTCCTTTACTTCCATTCTGAAACACGATGGCTGTAACAAATTCAAGTACTAACTATCAACTCCTTATTTCCAGTAAAAAGTAAAATATCAGTGAAAGCATAGAGATATGTGTACATCAACAAGAACATGAACTAGACTCCCCATTCCCCAATTTTACTTTTCTTTTACTCTTTCTGTGAGACGGAGAGATATGAGTACTCAAGAAGGCAGCTTGGTTGTTTTACTGAATTGTTATAGGCAGCTTCAGATTTTCTTTGACTAACCACCTTCAGATAGAATAAATGCTGTCAACTAATATCTTAAAATTGATGGATAAAATGGTACATGAGAATAAATATTTCTATGCCATATTTTATTAACCACCAACTTCCGAATAAAAAACCATGTTTTAATGTGGCTCTGAATAAGGTAAATAGTATCTTGCTCCTTCCAGCAGGACAAATGACCTATTTTTGTTGTTATTATTATTATTATATTATTCTTAATGTGACATAACAAACAACACCAGAGAGCCTAGCATTCTGTAAGACCTCTTGTTTGAGTTAATTAAACAGCAAGAGGTAGTAAAACCTTAAAATTAGAAAGATCCAAAATCTTAACCGGATGATATTCTCCTTTGTATTATCATGGAGAAGATGAAAGTGGGAAAAAGGTGAAAAATCGCTCAAGAACCATGTTTAATACTCAAGCAAATGCATCCATCACTACAATTCATGGTTCTTCAAAGTATATTGATTTTCTCATTTGACTTTGCTTCTAACATCACAAGGAAAACATCTCATGCAGAAAGGACAGAACTCTTTTCCCCCTGCTAACAGCTTTATAATTGAAACCAAAACAGTCTCACTTTAAACAACTAAGATTTGCTGATTATGCCTGGTTTTCCTATTTAGTAATTTCAAGAGAATGATTCCAGGACCTCCACATGATGACATTGAGCTTAATTATCTGGATCAAAGCAACATTAGGCTAGACTTGGCTGAGCAATAATGATTTTGCCATGCAGAGTCATTTTGATGATGACCAGCAAATTTGCTGAACCAGTGTATCGGCATTGGTTGCTCACAAGTTCAAACTCAACTTTCCAATCAGTTTATTATTATCATAGGTCCATCAGAAGGCTGACAAGCTTACTCATTTTCCCATTCAACCTTTTTCTCTGTTTGTACATCAGTAGGTGTGTGTGCTTGTTGTCATTCTCAAATATAAATACATGCATTAAAATAATGACAGTAACTACTGCAACAAAATTCAGCAAGCAATGCTGTCATACCTTTGCAAAAGTATATTGCTCAAGGACCTTTTCTTCAAGTCCCAAGAAAGACATTACCAAATCTTGTATATCAGAGTCCTCTTCATCTTTTTCCCTACAGCAATAAGATAAGCAAATACTGTATAAACATGTGTTTCATGTCAACATCTACATCTCAAAATGAGCAAATCATCAACTTGAGTTAAAATGGGCTGGGCCAGCTAGGTCACCAGAGCTGATTCCTTACTACAAAGGATAGGGAGTATAAACTGAATGATTAATTAACTGCAATGCAAGCATTAGACTTTAATATGCTATTGCTACCACAAGAAAGAATTAAGCAAGATATCCCAAAATAACAATTTCAACATTATTGATGCTCAAGTAGCAAAATAATTCCACTATACCGGGATTGCAGCCAAATGCTTTTGTACTTGCTGTACAACTCAGAGGAAAGCTCATCTTTGCAATATCCGATATTACTTAAAACTATTAGCAACCGTCGATGTGGATCAACAATACTTCCTGGGAGATCAGATGATATATCCTGCTCTGGTTCATTAGAATAACCATTTTGCAGATGATGCAGACTTTCTTTGGTTGATTTGTTTTGGGCAAGCTCGCTTCCAATACGCTCTAGATGACCTGATCAATATGCACATAATGAAAGCATCAAGCAAACTGCGAAATCATTCAAAAATTTTCCAGATCAGATGAGATACTGTGGTCCATACCAGCAAAATCCAGGAAACAGTTTAGAAATGCAAGCCTCACAGATTCTTGGATTTCTTGAAGTTGTCCGATCATATCTTCAAACTTTGTGGCCTCACTCCTTAGAGACTGGATCATCCTTAGGATAGATAAAAAGAATGGGGAAAACATAAGAACTGCTTTAAAAAGAGCAAAGTCATCTGAGATTGAAAAGCGAGCAAGGAAAGAACAGCCTAATATTAAACTGTGCTCTGATTTTATTTTTTTCCATATAAAGGCATAATCTGGCTAACTAGCACAAATTCCCACATTTCACAAATGCTATAATAATAATATAAACATTGTTCAAATTTGAACTAGTACCTTGAATCAGAACGGCTCCTTACAAAGGATTTTGTGGTTTCATAACATGGGAGATCAGTAGCCAATGCTTTTGTAAATTTGAACAGCCACAAACATGGTAGAGAAAAGCTTAAGGCTATTCAAACTTCTTCAACTTTATACGAAAAAAATGCATAACACATCAAAGAAATTAACAGTCAATGTTGAACCCACATCAAGTTAAGCTCAAGTTCAAAAACCTAAGAAGCAGCTAGCACTAAGCTAAAAGGATCTCAGCCCATTTAAAAAAAAATGTTTGATACTTTTGGTACTTGCCTTTTGTTTTCTATTCATTCAAGTTTGCAAAAAATATCAAAAGCGCTAACCAAGCATAGCCTAAATTATCCTATATCAGGATCAAGCTGGCTCATCCAATGATCATCAAGTTCAAGGTAAGAAATCCCAAACAAATTAATGACATGCTTTTAAACACAATCTTAACTATGCAATACATGAATTCAAAAGCCAAAATCATGAGCGTGCTGAAGAACAATCAAGACCAGATCATTTATGTCTGTGCCTAGCTCGTTTGACAAACACATTTAAAAACAAAGCATCCAGGATGCGATTTGACTCCAGCTCACGCAAGCTTCTCATCAAACCAAGCCCAAGGTCATCAAACTAATAGCTTAGCTCATTTGTAGCCTAGACAAAACCAGACATTATGTGCCATGGTAAACCACTATCATAATTCTAATAGGAAAGCGAAGTGCTTCAAATGAGGTAACCCTTTTCCTTATTGGTGGCATAGGCAAAACAAAGGCAGCAGCAAAGCATTTTCCTAGTCAGCAGTATCAGAGCCTAAATTGCACTATTACAAGCCATCTCAAAGCCCTCAGAGTAAAAGGCAATTGGATAATCACTGCTTTGCAACTGGTCATGGGAAACCTCACTAGGCTGGAGCCATCTTAAAACCACTTACAAACATCATTAACCAAAAGATATAAAATAACTACTTATGCTACTTACACAATATTATAACCAATTATGCCTCTTAGAAATTCAATGTCATAATCTCTAGGTACTTACATGTTGATCTGATCCATCGCTGAGGTCATAACTGATCGGAAAACCAGAGGTAAATAAGAGATAGTATATGGAGATTTGTTCCTTTCAAGTATAGACACTGGAACCCATGTTTCATCATTTGTTATCCTCTCTGTTGATGCACGCATCCAAGAACAAAGCCTTATTATGTAAATCTTAATAACCTCTGCCTGAAGTGTCCTGAGCGCAAGGACTGTCAGATGAAAAAAAAAGGAAAAAAAAAATGATTAGAACAGTTCCGAAGTCAACAACAACAGTTCCAGAGAAAGTTGAAATACCAGCTATAGGAGGAGCAGACTCTTTTGCTTCAAAAGCGAGGCATGCTTTAGATATTTTCTTTATAGCATCACTCATGTACGACTGAAGTATATTGGATTCTTCAAGATCACGAAATGTGTTCAGAACCTACAAAAGCAATGCAGTAAGAACCACTAGAAAACTAAAAAGATTGAGAAGCACTATGAATTAGGAAAAATGGATATAAATTAAAGGAACAGTGAAGTTTGATTGTTATATGATTAAACAGTCAAGCTTCTTTTTGGCCAAAAAAAAGAGTCAAGCTTCCATGTTTATGATTTTAAACTTTAAAAAAAGGGAAACAATGGATGCATGCGTAGCTTCATAGTACTCCATAAGAAGCAAGAGATTAAGCAAAATATAATAAACCCATCAAAACAAAAAGCACAATAAATTTCATTCCAAAACCACTACTTATTTCAGAAGCAACCACCAGCAGATAAGGGTAGTAAAACAAGAAAGAACATGATAACCTTGACTTCATATACAGATATTGTGCTGCGCATCATTCCTGCAACTTCATCAAGAGAATGACTTGAGTATCTCCCATCTCCAACTTTTTCCTCGGTTTTATTTGCCGAAGTATCAGAAACCTGAGAAGACTGAAATTAAAAGAAAACATTAGAAATATCAATCATTGCACTACAATATTATAGTCATAACTTGTACTTCAGAAAAAACACATCTGGCAATGGATTTATGGCCATAGAAATAAATTAAAAGATCAAAATGAAACATTAGAAAACTTTGGTCCGTTTGGTAGGAAGGAAGGAAAAGGGTAAGGAAGGAAATTGACTCAATCCAAGGGTTGAGCTACAAAGTAGCATGTATGATAATGCATCACAACCATTGAATTGAGTAAATTTCCTTCCTTACCCCTTTCCTTCCTTCCTACCAAACGGACCATAAGAATTACTATGAGACAAGATATGAATCTCTACTGTTAGTTAGGGCAACCGATTTTTGCCCATCTGAATTAGAGAATGTTCAGAGTACCTTTGCAAATTTCCCGCTGAAAACAGAAAGTGCCACTTTCCAGAAAGCTGGTATGTGATGGACAAGTACAGCAGTTAGCCTTCTGATATATCTTCCTCTAAGTGCATCAACTTCTTCACCAGTCATGTCCACTGGTTGCAAATCTACAGGCAGTTGGATGTTCCGAAGAGAGTAGTTGCCATCTGACTGAGTAATTTTTTTTTATTTTTAAAAAAAAAAGTGAAATAAATCCAAAAATTAGGCAAAGCGCAAAGTGTTTATCCTCCAACAAAAATGAGATCGCATCTAGATAGTAGCACTTACAGACTGACTTAAATTTTGTTGAATTTGCTGCCACTTTGCATCAGAGAGTGCTCTTTCACGCATCTCATTATGCAAACTTTCCATCCGAGCTTCATGATCAGAAGTGCACTTCTCAAGCAACCCTCGAATTCTTTGGTTCTATTTAAAAAAAAAAGAGAAATATCACTGACTTGACCTTCAAGAGTAGTAGAATTAAAAAAGGCAAGTAACTTGCAAGAACGCAGGAGCTTCTTCACTAGAATTATTATCAAGTTCAAGGTACTTCAATAGCAATTTGATTCAAACTGATTTCTTGAGAAGCACTAAAAAGCTTTTCGAAGTCAACCCTTCTCTCAGGAACAAGTTACTAGATCAGCAATTTGAAATTAACAATAATCTGCCTAAAACTCAACTCAACTAATTCACAAGACACTAATGTACATAGAATTCTAAAACAAACACTTGAAATCTCAATTGTCAAGATTTTCCAAACTCAAGTTTCAATTTACCAAATTCCACCTAAAAGTGGTGACAAAACTTTATTAAAATGAGCTTCTAAATTTAAAATGAGCCCACATACGTGTGAAAAAATTGAAATCCAACAAAATAATCCAGTTTCACATATCACTTTTCCTAAATATTCACCTAAAATAAAATTGTGGACAAAGGCCCTTCATCACTTGCATCTTTTATGTACGACACTTCATTTTTGGGTTCTGGGGAGGGAACTACACTTTGACTTACCAGCCAAACAAACAATCAGCATCATACGAAAAATGCCAAACCATATTAAATAAATTATATAGCAAGAAAAGACAAATAGCATGAAACATTAAGCAATTCACCAGGCAAGAAAGATTATGCATAGTGCAATTTGACACTAAATCAAAGTTCAGAATACACTAACCTGTACATTTAAATAATGCCACACTGGATCAGACTCAGGCTCAAGCTCCAACAACAACCTCACTGTATTCTCAAGCTACATGAGACAAGGAAATCTCTGAAACACTTATGCGAAGAGAAAAACTTGTCTAAAGTTTCCATACAATCATTACAATAAGTTTATTGGTCCCTTCAAAATAATGCACAAAAAGTATATGATGTAAAATAGACCCTGTTATTTAGTAAAGTGTAAACACATTGTTTATTAAGTGTTAATTGGATCTCTTGAAAATTGGCACTGTATGTCAACCTAAATTATTACTATTTCTAGATTTATATATATATTGAAAAAAAAAAAAAGGTTAAAAAAAGCTTTTTTTTTTTTTAAAAAAAAAAAGAGAAGAAAAAGAGAGAGTCTAAACTCCCTACACTGGTTTTCGTGAACTTAAAGTGAGTTCAACGAAAATAATGTTTAGATGATATTATATACTAGCACTTTTTCTATGTCTTCTGAGATAAAAAGGGAAAAGAAGACCGATAAGATATCAAGACTATCTTAAAAATTAGAGTAGCAGAGAGTAGATACAAGACATGAAGCAATAAAAAGCATATCAACATCAGTTCTTAGCCAGTCCTTTCAAACTGCAAATGTATCTTCTTAACTAGGCAAAAACCTCTATCCATCCCATCACACGTTAATGAAAACCAGGTGAGGCTAGGCAACACCAAGAACAAATAAGCCTTTTCATTTGATTTACATATCAGCATTCTGCTAGATTACGTAATGTCCAAGCCGACAAAAACTTGGGATTCTACATTCCCATATGATCCCATCCATTAACTGTTTCGCATAAAGGTTCCATACTTCTTTTTTTCTTTTTTTGGGGTAAACGATTCCGTACTTTACTCATGCTAGAATTACAAGAATTGCAGCTGGAACATGACAGGCCAAAGAGAGAGCAGTTTATAACTTATTGATGACTTGCATGTTCTCTTGTCTTTCCTTACCATTCAAATATTTGCTATTTGACTTCCCCGATATTATAGGTTAATTATAATGCTATACAATGCTTGAATCAAAAACAAAACCTGACATCTCATGGATTAGCAAGCATCATGCAAAATTTTAATATCATGATCACTAAATTTAACAAAATCAAAGAACATTCTAGGCCTTATATCAAAATCAATTGCGCATTTCTGACCAGCACAAAATGCAAAGTGTCAAAATATATAAAAAATGCATTTCAGATGCTTACACTTGTTAGGTCTATTATTTGTGGATCTTCCATAGACTTGTAAAGTGTGCCTTTGAATTCTTGCATCACTTTCTCAACCTCTTCAAGAACTCGTTTTAATATATTTACCTGACAGTAAGAATAATTTTAAGAATAACTGTTTATGCGGAAAAAGAGCTCAAACAAGTGAACACATTATGGTAAAGAAACAGAGGCGGTATCCTTCAGCCTTCCCATAATGTCTTGATATACTTATATCTTGCAAAAGGCCCATATTTATACACAGACTTTGAGCACATATCAAAGATAACCTAAGAATAAGACTACTGGAATTATGTGAAACTCGTAAAAAAAGAAGATCAACAGTGATGCTGGCCATCTGAGAATCAATCCATAAAAGTAATGTCTTATAAGTGAAACAATAGAATCAACAGACTTATGGTTGGAATTTTGAATCAAACTTCTAAAAGTTAGTTTACCAATTGAGCTAAAACCAACAAGTATACATAATTTCAGCTAGTGCAATGAATTCTCCAATGAATTGTATTAAAACCATCCCAATGTTGTGAGGAAAAATCTAGCTTACGTACACAAAATGTTTTAATCATATGGAAATTAGAATTCTATGAGTGGTTGAGTGAACCAAGGAAACATTCTACAGATAAAGATAAAAATATCCCTAATTGAATCAAAACTTTATTGACCTATTTCAATAACGTTACCTGTCATAAACATAAGAGACTCAAATATAAAAGAAAGCTAGCTTTGAGTTTTTGGTTTTCTAGAATTTGCTAAAATCATAGTTATCCATTTTTAGAGATGAAATTCTAAAACATCCAGAAATAGAATAAAATGAAGGTAGTTTGGGGGCTGGCCACAATTCAGAAATTTTGATTTCAACTGAGCAGTGGGCATACTCAAGAAAACAATTAAATATTCACTTTAGCAGCTAATCTAATACATATATAACCACATCAAATATGAGCAGCTATTTAAATCAGCCAGACATACCAGAATGATGATGAAGCAATTTAAAGATATCCATCCTATGCATAGCAATTTATAAGTATTCTTGCTTACATGTGAGGGGAGAGCAATTGATTTTGCCTTCTTGTATTCCCTAACAGCCAAATCATATTCACCCTTACTAATGCTCCCACGAATTGTACTCGGTAAATTAAAGAGTGTCCTGAACCTCTGAAGCATCCCCTGGACAGACCTTATCTTCTCGGCTTGAGCCTACATCAAATCACAAAAGAACGAGTCTTGTTCTGCTTGTGTAGTACCAGCCTTCATGAATTAAAAGCAAAACCAACATGTGCAGTTAACCAACCTGTCTCTCAAATAGAGGCTCAAAGGCACGATTTGCAAGTGAGCTTACTCCTTGCATACAATTAAACAAGTGAGTTGTCCCTGAACCTTCAGGGTCTTCTTCAATTCGCTTCAGCTTTGACTCGATATCTATGCAAGTACCATTTCTTTCCAAATTAGACCCAATTATTGGCATCAGCTAAAAGTCTAAGAACATTATGTGGCAAAGACTATGAGAAATTGGTTTTCAACCTATCAGACACTTGCATTGCCACAATAAAAAAACAATACCAGACTCAAGTGAAGTGAGGTTCTTTGATACCATCAATTGTGGTTTTGCACGAAACAAAGCAGTCAAAGTTGTCTTTAACCAATTGCTTTCTCTGTTGAGTCCGCCCTTTGAGATCAGTTTTTAGAGCAAGAGCACCAGCCTCCAAGTCTGCAGCAGGTGTATCTTGGTGTATTCGGGATAGAAACAACTTCGCATCAAACTTTTCAGAGAAATACATCAACTTCTCTGCAGATGTTCACAAAAATGAATGATGCAATTCGCTGCAATTAGAGCTCTAGATACTAAATCAAAAATATTCGAGGGGGAAAAAGTAGCTCAAAGGGAACTCAACATCATGGACATTCAAGAATCAAAACCGAAAATAGAAGGAAGCAGAAAAAGTGTTAGAAGATATATCAATTAGAGAAATCAATTAGAAATAGCAGGCAACTATAACTGAAGAGACAAACGACACTATGGAAATCTATAATCTGCATAAAGTATATTGAGCGAGACAATCGAAAATAACTATATACCACGGAGGCCACTATCAATATAATCTTTTGATGGAGAACAGTCTGATGACTCGGTGATCAACCTTAATGTCTTGTTGTCTATGATCCTGCCAATAAAATAAACACAAAGGTTATCAGAAATAATTATAGCAGAAGAAAACAGAGAAACAGCTGACTTGAGTCAATGCTAGAAGAAAACAATGACTCGGCAACAATTCATAATCACATTAGTACAACAACTTATTACTAATAGAAGAAACTTATCTTGATGTAGAAAAATTCCTTTAAAAACAACAAATAAAGAAAATCAAGCAATACAAATGCTCAAAAGACTTTACCCAAATCCAAGTGGATCAACACATTCCATGCCGCGAGGGAAAGATTGCAGAGTATTAAGCATTCTTCCCACTACTGCCGTTGGCTTACGGTCGAACTTTTGTGCCACCGGAGCTGTTCTCGACTCTCTCATGTCTCGAACTCTACGAGCAAGCTGCAAAGAAAGGGAAAAGAAGAAAAAAATAATTCCATAAATCATTGATCAATAATTACTTCAAGTTTGAATTTCATTGAGAAAGTACCTCAGCTTCATCAACACGTTTCCAGCAATCAGGCTCTTCTCCATCCCAGGGTCCATCGTCGTCTTTGCTTCCTCTCCCTCTACTCCTTCCTCCGAGTCCTCCCTTTGGATCTTTTCCTGTATCCTCATCCCCGCTCGAAATGCTAAGCATTTCAACTTCCGAATCCTCGTCATCATCCACCGACATCTTCCTCCCGGCCGGCTTTTTCGGAGCCGAGGCAGCCGACGCCTTTTGAGCTTTGTAACCAGCCCCCGGTTGCTGTGACGGCGGTTGAACGAAGTTGGCGACTGGTTTACGGGAATTGGAGGAAGGCGGTTTCTGGTAATTGAGATCCCGTTGGGCTTGCTCTTTCAATGCCATTTGGAGGAGCTCATCTTCGTCATCGCTGTCGCTCGACATTTTGGCTTTGCTTTTCTTTTCTTTTCTTTTTGCTTTTTGCTTAGATCTAATCGACTATTGAAGAATGAATTTGAAGATGTCCGAAACTTTTCGTGTTCTTACTTGTATGAATGAATGGAAATTGAAATAAAAAAAAAAAAAAAAAAAAAAAAAAAAAAAAGAGGGCGTAATTGCGTAATTTCCTAATTTCCTGTTCCTTCGATCGACCCAGAAACTGAGATGTGAGAGCTGTATATTTTCATATCACGCGGGTTTGATAAGATAATTCTACGTTGCTTTATACGACACCGTTCACGCTTTGAAAAGGAGGAAAAGTAACTAACAGTGTGTTTTTTTTCGAGGGATCAGTAAAGGACAAGATAGGATGGGAAATGAGAGATTTTTAAAGGAAAGGAAGGGAATGACCAATCCTTGTTTGGATTGTTTAAAATATAAAAAGTAAGGAACATGAGGGATCACCTAACATTTTATAAATAAAAGTTTTGTTGGTCCTTGTTGGTACTCCAATTTGGAGTACCAAAATATATGGACTTATAAGGATCAAGAAGGACCAAAATTGGTCCTCCAAAACCCATGGACCAAATCTAATTTCCAATCCAAACATGGGTCACTAACCAAAAAGACCTCTCGTCCCGTCCCGTCCCATCCCGTTCCTTACTGGTCCCTCAATCCAAACAAACTGTAAAGTCTTAAAAAAAAATCTTCTAATTACAATCTGAATGAATAAATCTCTATATATCCAAACATCTAGATGAAAAATCAACTCAAATTAAGAAACTGGACCCGGATCTCACAGTTCAGGCACGGTGCACCTACGAGTTGAACTAACAACTCAGGTGCTCTCAATTAAGAACTTTAATGTTTGTAAAAAATCAAATTTTAACAGATTTCATTTCACACCAAAATCATACTATTAAATAAGGCTTATTTAACCCAACTTCAGAATATTGAGTCCTTAATTGACCTAATTCAATGACTAAGGTCTAAATTGATCATTTTCGCAAGGGCTCGGGATCAATTGACACCTTTATTGGATGATGAAGGAATGGAACTGTTCAGTTGCGTAAGAGGCAATGCATGTGGAATTTCCACACATGGCACGGAGCCCATTTAATTTAACAAAGCCCTCAAATGACAATTTTGATCAAATAAGACTTCGAATTTATCAATCCAATCCCACATTGATAGATTTCATTTCACACCAAAAGGCTTATTAAATAAGGCTTATTTAACCTAAAATATTGACTCTTTAATGGACCAATTTAATATACTGAGGTCTAAATCGATCCATTTCACAAGGGTTCGGGGTCAATTGACACCTTTATGGATGATGGAGGAATGGAACTGTTCAGTTGCGTAAGGGGCAATGCATGTGGAATTTCCACACATGGCGCGGACCTCATTTAATTTAACGAAGCCATCGAATGACAATTTTGATCAAATAAGCCTTCGATCAATTTTTGCCAAATAAGTTAATGAATTTTCTTACTCTCACTTACCTCGTCATGGTATATCCAACTATATTAGGCATACTTATATTTTCGAGTTTTATATTAATGCTAGGCACCGAATCATATTCAACTTATTAGAAGCGAACTTCCTTTCATTCATACCCAAATTCAATTGAATCCAACATTAATTCGTATTGAATCCGGAATTCACCAACTTTATCGGTCTCAAAAACACTTTTGAATTCAATTTACTTCATCTTTCTTCGTCTTTTAAAAACACTTTTGGATTTGCGCTAGAAGCGCAAGACGAAGAAAAAGTTCCCTCATCCAAGGTGGTCCCACATAAAGTACCGTGTTGTCTGTAAAGATGGTTCTTAGCATAAAAGATATCGCAAATGTGATACCCTTGGAGCATCCTAAGCATAAATAAAGGTTTCGTCACAATAGCTGGAGAACCATCGTGAAAGTAAAACCATAAATACTATCTGAAAAGGTGAAAGATGCTTGATAATTCCATCCCGTGAAATCAAGTGAATAATAAAAGCCAGTAAAACGATAGCTACTTAAGCATAAATGGCTCATTTTTCCTTCCTTGTGAGTATAACATGATGAGCCCAAGTTAGGGAAGCTCCAGATGAAAAGAGAATATGGGTATCAAGAAAAGGGGTTTCCTAAGGATCTAAAAAATGGCCTTGTGAGCGAGCTTATGGGAATGATTTTAACCAATCAAGGCAAATAGGGCCATTGGTGCCTTGCAATTTAAAAAGCTTGCACTGCTTGTTACAATTTCAATCATGGAATTTAATCATCTTTTAAGTAGCTATGCCGGACTTACTGAAAGGTCAGAAGCTATGCCGGACTGTAAATGGATTCACATAAAAATCATAGCTATCCCCCATGTTTTCCCTACTAGCTATCTCCCTCACTTCGAAATGGCAACATAAGAAGATTATGGCAGGACTATGAAAAGAATTATGAGGCGGGAGTTAAGATCTATAATGATGTGTCTAAGGAAAACATTGTCATGCTCGGCGGTGTACTAACACTGGTGGTGATTATGCACGGTTGCTTCTCAAAATGGTTTAAGGATCCATTTACTTGTCACCATGTATGGCTTGCCATACTTACATCCTGCACCTTCTTCTCCATTTTTGTGGTGGTGATTGCCATTTTCATCGCACGCGCCTTACGGGCTCGAAAGCATTTGCATGTATATGTCGTGCGCGTACGCATGAGTTACATCAGGCTGAACTACGAGGGCAACCTACACAAGTAACTAACACACAGCAAAACCGTGACAGGGAATGAAATCGCGGTGGAGCTGCACCAGCAGCCCAGCGCATATGGAGCGCGGGGATAGACAAGGTTGATGAAGCAATAGTGACTTCGGAAAGTTACTTCCGCTATATATTACAATGTGTTGATTTACATGCTCCTTCTGGTTTACCTACTCGCCGTTGGTTTTTACACCATTACGTTCCCGGTGGCCTTGCATTACAACTGTTTAGTGCCCATCAAAACTCTGTTACCATTCGGCATGATACCGTTGGGCCAACCCAATCGGAGAATCAACCTAGAGGCAGTTATTGAGGCCAATATCATTCTTCCTCTAGTACACCTTCTCCAACATGCAGAGTTTGACATTAAAAAGGAGGCCGCATGGGCCCTTTATAACCGAAATCAATGTTAAATTGATAGAAGTGTCATTGGTTTTAGGTTGTTATTTTCCTTTGTTGAACTTTTGAGTATGGTGTGACACATTGTTTTCCATGTTCAAGTAGCTTTTTGTAACTTTTTGGAGACTTTATTATTTATCCGCATCATGTTGAAATGACACTATTGATTAAAAAAAAAATTCATCCCTTTAGTAGATGGGAGTACTTGAATTCCCGTTTCGTACTTTATATATTGAAAAACTGGATTTGGCCCCTCTCCAGTCAATAAAATGGACTGGAGAGGCCAGTCTCTTTAGGATTTCGCCATATGTTATTTTTCTAATCTAACGGATGGAAATAAAATTATTTGCAAAATGCTAGTACTATATTTAATTATCGTACCCTACCAAAATTATTAAAAACCCCAATATACTTTTTACTAGCATTGAGATAACTGACTTATTTTTCTGTCTTTTCCCTTATGTTCTTAAGCATTGTAACATGTCTATTTTTGAATCCTAGATTCAGCAGGACTCTTCACATGTAAATTGAAAAAAGAAATGCATGCAATGCAAGCGCATGGTAATACACTTGCTTTACTCAATCAAATAGAAAACTCGTAGAGGAACGTGAGCAAGCAACATTACTGATAAATAAATAATAGATAGTAGGGCTACAAATGAACCGAGCTCGGTTATGTTCATGAATATTTTGCTTGATCAAGCTCTGCTCGTTCGTTTAAATTTCATGAGGTTTGTTCGAGCTCGACTCGTTTATAAAATACAATGTTCATGTTCGTTTATGTTCGGCTCGGTTACATGATCTTGTTTGTGAACAATAAACAAATGAGTTCATGAACATTAATTGAACATATATTAATTTATCAATAAAATAAAAGTTGTTTATGAATGGCTTAGCAAATGCTAAACAAGACATAACTAAACAAACAAACAAATAAAATGTTTTAAATGAATATAATTATATTTTTTTAATGGCTAAATAGCTCGTTTGCCTATTGAACTTTGCAAATTTAGGCCAGTTTGCCTCCTGAACTAATAATTGTGCCACATTTCCCCTTTAATTTTCAAAATCACGCCAAATTACCACTTGTCGTCAACGTGTTAGTCACATGCCGTCAAGTGATACTAATGTTTCCGTCAGGCCCCCAATAAACTACATACATGACATTTTTTAGCTGACGTGGAATATCCACGTTAGCAATTAGTGGGCCCATGACAAAAACCTGTGCAAAATATTTTAAAAAAATAAAAACAAAAACGAATTTTTTTTAAAAGAAAACAATTTTTATCTTTTATCTTTCTAATCAATTTTTTTTTTTAAAAAAAAGAACAGTTCAGCAAGAACAAAAGAACAAAATTGGACTTAATTCAAAACCAGATATACTAAGAAAAAAAAGAGTGATGATCTTATAGAATCGGGTCCGTAGGAGTTACCACATAATCAAGGCTAAATAATGCATATAACCGTATATTCATTCTGAAACCCTACTGTAATCAATGTTTAGAAGTCCATATCTACCCATAAAATATATAACAAATTTATTTGGGGCTAAACTTTATGTTAAAATCGTATCTTAATTATTAACGTACTTAATTGAACAAAAGAAAATTTTATTTTGTACGAACTTTATTTTGAAATTCTACCTCAATAAAAACAATATTTAAAAAAAATTCACATTACAAACTAAAATTTATTTAAAATACTACTACATGGGTAAACTAAAAATTGACGTGAATATATGATTATATGTGTAATTTAGCATTGATTACGTGGTAACTCCCACGGATTCGAGTTTATAAGATCACCAATCAAAAAAAAATAGCAGCACTAGAACTCCTAATTCCCTTAAAAAATAGAACACTTTTTTTTTTCAAAAGGTCGAGAGAAAAGAAGAGAAGAAAACAAGTTAGATTTGGGAATGAGAAGAGGAAACAATGAATAAATCAACTCTCCAGAAAACCACATTTTCGTTGGTATGTAAATCCATAAACCAATGAATTGAATTGAACTAAATCTAAGTTTAACCAAAATCAAAATTCTACCCACTCAAAGTTGGAACAAGATTGAGAAATCAAACTTTTAAATTAAAAAAAGTTTTCCACTTTCAAATTCCAAAGTTATGCCACAACCCACGACAGATACGTCTTCAAAATCTTGTTTTCCTTCCACCAAAAACAACAATTATTCTACATAATCAAGAAAATAAAAGAAAAAATTGATTCAAGTACTGCAGCACCTGAGCTTCCCAACAATGTCCTCAGCTTCCTCTTCAGTAACTCCCTTTTTCTCACCAAGTCTTTAGCTTCCTTCTTTAAACCAACAGTGATGAGTTGGTTGAGAGATTGGACAAAGTCCATGGGTGATTAGTATTGGTACTGGAATGTCACCTGATTGTTTCTTTTTATTAATGGTGTATGATGATTGTGTTGATCTGGATTGGATTTTTCACGAATTGGATTTTCACAAATGCCTCATGAGAAATTTGATTAGCTTCTAACTACTCTGCCAATCACAAAAATATCTTTAGGAATAAATGGGAAAATTAAACAAAAAATTATTTCAACTAGCTACAATTTTTTAATACCAATAACTTAATTGTTTTGCATATATATATATATATATATATATATATATAATAAAAATCATGCATTTTGGTATTTTTTCAGGAAAACTTATAAAAACAGTTTGAACAAATAATAGTTGTTTTATTTTCATTTCAAAATAAGAGACGGAAATAATCACATGAGGATTTGTAGAAACTTAAAATTTAGAAGGTGAAAATTAGTCCCAAATCCATAAAAATTAACCCTAACTTCTTTAATCATCTTTAACTTCCTGGTTGTGTCAAATTTCTCTAGCTTTATATCAAAGGCTGCCTCTTCTGCTGCTTTGGCTTTGGAGGCACCCCACCCAGATCCTACTACCGAGAGGAGACACCGGAGACAAGGTTCCCGAGGCAACCCTCTTCTACTTTGATTCCAATGGAAAACTCCAAACCACCGGAAGAGAGAGAGAGAGAGAGAGAAGAGAAAAGAAGAGAAGAGAAGAGAAAGGAAAAGGGAGATGAAGAAGAAAAGAGATCGGAGGAATGGAGGTTTTCATGGTGGCGGTGCAGGTTCAACGGTGAGTGGATCGGAGGAGATGAAGAAAAAAAGATAAATAAAAGGGAAGAAATAGAAATTAAAAAAAAAACTAGAAATAAAGTTAAAAGAAATAAAAAGGAGGCAGGGTTTTTTCTTATTATCTTTTTTCCCCTTTTTTCCTTTTTTTATTTGGGCGGGCTTTTTCCCACCCATGCCACGTAGGTGGTTAATTTGGGGCCTGACGGAAATGTTAGTCACGTGCCGTCACGTGACTAACAACGTTGACGACAAGGGGCAATTTGACGTAATTTTGAAAATTAAAGGGACAATGTGGCACAATTATTAGTTTAAAGGCAAACTGTCCTAATTTTGCAAAGTTGAGGGGGCAAACGTGTTATTCTGTCATTTTTTAATTTTAACAAACTACAACACTATGTTTGGATTGGGGTAAAGGAGGGAAAGGAAAGGAAAGAAAAGGAAGTGGGAACCCTTCCCTTTCTTGGATAACTTTTTTTTTAATTAAATGGAAGGAAATGAAGAGAAAAGAGTATCCCTCCATTTCCCTCATATCTTCAATTTTACAATTCTCTTAAATTGGGGGGTTTGTGGAGGGAGAGGAAAGGATTAAAACTATTTTAATTTTAAAATTATTGTTTTATCCTTATTTAACTCTAATTTAAAAACAAGAAAAGGGTTATATATGTAATTATATATATCTATTCCCTCCCTTCCATTTCCTTTACTAACTATCCAAAGAAGGAAATGATTATTACTTCCTTTCTTTTACTTCCCCTCCCCTCCCCTCTCTTTCCTTCTCTTTCCCTTCCTCACCTGAATCAAAACATAGTGTAAATGAGTTCTAAACTAGTATTTTAAACGAACAATAAATGAGCTCATAAATGAACATTTATAGAGTTTATTTATGAACATAAACGAACTGAACACTCATTGTTCAAGCTCGACTTGTTATTAAATGAAACACTAAAATTTTGTTTAGTCTCATTTACATTCCAATCAAACGAACATAAACGAGATTTAATCAAACTTGTTGGTCATCAAAGGCGTTGTTCATTTGCAGTGCTAATAGATAGTATATATAATTAACTAAATTAGTTTTAAAACCTAATGATTAATGTATGTGGTTATGGTTCCAAACCCAAGGCTCGCTAGCTCTCACCATGCCATAGCAGATAGGGGAGAGCACGGTTCGGTTTCGGTTTTGTTTTTCGGTTTTTTGTCGGTGGAAAATTTTGAGATATAACAAACTGATCACCGACTGAGACATGATGAAACCGATACCACCGATGGTGTCGGTGGCGGTCGGTTATTGGTCGGTGGTCGGTTTTCGGTTAATGAAAAAATAACACAAAAAATAAAGAGGCAGAGGCAGAGCACAGAGGTAGAGCATAGAGGCAGAGCATTAGACAAAGCACAAACAATTCTCACCAAAGCTTACAATAACGAATAATCTTAATTTTTTAATAATTAGCAGAAAATACAATCAAAATTCAAAAGAGTACAAAGTACAATCAATCAAACATAATCTCCAAGAACTTAAAACCATGAATAAGACTACAAGAGACAAGAGTACAAACTACAAACAGAATTAGAAACATCAAACATGCATATACCACCTCAGTCTTGATTCCCAATTCACACAAAATCAAACCCATAAACTTTGAAGTTTTGAAGTTAATAAGAGACAAGAGTACAAACTACAAATAGAAACATCAACATACATACCACCTCCTCAGTCTTGATTCCCAATTCGCACAAAATCAAACCCATAAACTTTGAAGCTTTGAAGTTTAGGGTTTATTGAAGTCAGTTTCTAAATTGGGAATTAGGGATTCAAAATATCAATCAGGGAGAAAACAAAGAGAATGAGGACTTTAATCCATAAAAATTAAAGTTAAAATGAAAAAGAGACTCAGAGATGGCTTCTTCGATGGAAAGAAGAAGAAGAAGATAATAGATCAGAAAAGGAGAAGAAGATGGAAAGAAAATATCGAAAGGGAAGTGAGAGAAAAAAATAGATCTGGGACTAATGACTTGGGGAGAAGGAAATTTCGTTATGAAACTATGAATTTCAGGGTCTGAGAGATTGAGAGGGAGAGAAAGAGATGTTTTTCAAACCCAGAAGCACCATTTTCAATTGATCTCAAGGTTGAAATAGATTAAAAATGGAAGAAAAAGAAGGAGAAAGAAGAAAGAGAGAAACCTTTGAGAGGTATAAGAGAGAGAAATGGTTTGAAAGTCTGATGAAAAAAAAACGTAACAATTTATATTTTCTATTTTTTATTTGATAAAGTATTATAAATATATATATATAAAGAATTAAATAAATATAAATTAAAAAGGTCGGTCGGTTCTCGGTCGATTTTTAACCAAAATTTTTTCAAGCCGATAGCCGAGTCGCCATTAGCCTTTTCTTAGTCGGTTATAACCGAACCGCAAAAGAGCTGCATAAGCCGAGCCGCCGACTAGTCAGTTTGGTCAACTCGGTCGATTTTCGGTTGACTTTGCTCTCCCCTAATAGCAGATCAAGTTCTGAGCTCGTTATTAGATTTCAACCCAAGTGAGTGGGGTTTGCCTCTATTTGAAAACACAAAATCCAACCATGCCTCATGAACCTCGCACCTTCCATTGTTGCAAATAGAAGATAAACTATATCAATTGATTTTTATCCACTATCGCCTTGACCTTTGAAAATTTGTAAGGCATTATTTATATTCTTCTTGGGTTTATGGTTTATACACATTATTAATTATGGAAAAAAAAGTTTTCTTTATTTAAAAAAAATGGTAATTTAACTTGGAAAACTCATATTTCCAGCAGTAAAAGTATATAATTGGTCCTTGTACTTAGAGTTTTTGTGCAATTTGAACCCTTCACCCCCAATTTCAACAATTTAGTCCCTGTATTCAAGGATTGGGAACAATTAAGTCCCCATGTTAGCTACTACCCATTGCACAGTCAAATTCGTTAACGTGACAGTGACGTCAGTATTCTGACGGCATTGCTGACATGGCACAATCCACATCAGAATCTTTTATTAAAAAATATATTTTAAAAAGTATGTTCTTTTTGAAAAAAATATTTTTTAAAAATATGTTTTTTTGAATTTTTTTTAAAAAACCTGAGACAAAAAAAGAAATATAATTATTTTCCTCCCAAAAACAAAAAAAAAGGGAAAAAGAAAAGAAGAAAAAAAAATCAAATTTCGGGTTTTTTTAAAAATATTTTTGAAATTTTTTATTCTGAAAACTGAAAAGATGATATGGACCATGCGACGCCACCTAATGTGTTAGAGAGTTGACACCACATTAGTGAATTTGAAGATGCAATGAACTATAGCTAACGTGAAGGAATCCTTAGGAGTGTAAGGACCAAATTGCTGAAATTGGGGGTACAGGGACCAAATTGCTGAAATTGGGAGTACAGGGACCAAATTGCACAAAGACTATGAATACAGTGACCACTTATGTAGTTTTACCCAACACATCATCAAATTCAAAAGCCTTGAGTGGGATCCAAGCTCCTCCAATCTCAAATTTACTCCACCATAGATTCCCCGACACTCCCCGGCAAAACAAACTCCCCATAAAAGGAAGGCATCATTCTTTATTCCCCAAATGCCCCTCACCTTTAACCAAAATTCTGAATTTACTCCACTTGAACGCACTGCAGTAACCCCGCCTGCAAGTACAACACATCAGGGCGGAAATGGTCATTTCAAGACGGCTACTGTAACATTAAACGACATCGTATCAGATCATTTAACCGCAGAGCGACTAGCTTCAGTTATTTCCTTTAGGTCACTTTCCTATTTTGACCCTTTCGACAATTTTAAATCCATCGTTCTTGTTCTTCAAAACGGAATTTCCACTTTCTTTAACGTCCAGGTCGTTCTAGTTGGCCTGAAATTCGAAACCCTAATTCGCATTTTAGGGTTTTTAGAAAAACCCAAATCTAATTTATCTTCTCTTTTTTGTCATTTCCAGAATCTTGGATCAATATCAAATTGGTAACCATCTGAAAATTGAAGGTTTTGTTTAAATTCAATTGATCTGTATATAAATTCAATTATTTGGGAAGTTTGGATTGCATAATTTTGATCCAGAGGTTGTAATAAAATGGCGGATCAACAAGAAGAAGAGGACCTTAGAATGGCTCTACGGATGAGCATGCAAAACTCGCCTCCAGAGCCGAAGAGGAGCAAGCCAAGGGAAGCTGCCAGCTCACCCACGACGACCTCGCCGGAGGAGAGCCGAAGGTTGCAGCGTGAACTCATGGCAGCCGCAGCTGAGAAACGGATGCTTCTTGCGGCTAAAACCGTTCCCGCTTCTAGCTCCCCTTCGAGGAGTGAAAGGAGTGGAGGTTTAGGAAGTAAAGATACGGAAATGAAAGCCAAAGAAGCCTGTTTGGGCAATGAATTGTCGGAGCAAGAAGCTTATCAGTTATTTTCGATGGTTTTTGGAAGTGAGGTTTCCAAGGGTATACTAGCGCAGTGGAGCAATCAGGGTATAAGGTAAATTCTAGCTTTTTACTCACACTTTTAAGATATAGTCTATTAGTTTTAATATTCTTTTAAAATCAAAAGTTACTGATGAGTGATAAGAGACTACGAGCGAGGAAAAGACTAATAATTTATTCATTGCTCAATTGAACTTTTACTAGTTATGGCGGTTAAGGATATGATCACTTTATATACAGCATCAAGTTGCAACTTCTACATAGTGGAACTTCTAATGCCTACTCCCTTAAGTAGAAACGACATACTGATCAAGAATGTCTTCTAGTCCTTCCTTATTTTAGCAAAAGGCTTGTAATTTTTCATCTGGAAAACCATTCAAAATCAAAGGCATTACCTATTTCCATGCAATTACAGAATTACATAAGGGTTTAAGCTAATTCTTATTAAAATCTTGTAGCAATAAGTACTGTACTTAAGATGCTCCTTATATGCACATTTAGCATACCTTTCCGGTATAGTCAAGCCTTAACCATGTCTCCTTCGGTGTGTTTAGTAGACCTGCCTCAGTTAATTTTTTCTGTGACTTCCATTGGTATTGGAAATGACATACTTGCACCTAGTTTTCCTTCTATTGTGTTGTGTTTGACAAGTCTGACAATGGCAAACAATCCTAGCAATGTTGCTATATTTCTGTAATTGTCGTATCCGCTACCAAATGTTTTGTTCTTTTGTTTCATGCAGTGTACCTTTCTAATTTTTCCCCATGAGTAAAAAAAATTACCTCCGGGGTCCTTCATGGTCTGATACCAAGTAGATAGTGTTCTGAGGGACAAAATTTTGTTTAATCTCTTTCGAATTGAATTTATGGGCAATGATTGGTTTAATGTACTAATATGGCTGACAGGTTATTGATTAGTTATAATTGTTTCCTTGATGTTTCTTATCATTTCCTAGTATCTGTTTTGAACCATGCTTGTTAGTTACTAGTTGAACTGAATCTGTTGGTGATTTCTTATTCTTCATCAAAAACTCATACACATTAGTTCTTGTCTTCTTCTTGCATTTTGTCCTTCTACTGTCATGGACGTGTTTGGATTTTTTTGGATGTGTACCAACATGCAAGCTTGGGGAAGTTCCATATATTTGCTTTATATTGTCTAATACATCTTGGAAATATTCTGTAGGTTTAGTCCTGATCCAGAAACTTCTATGGGCCTTGTGCAGCATGAAGGTGGGCCCTGTGGTGTCTTAGCAACCATACAAGTAATCCCTTTTTTTCTTGGTTATTTGCATTTCTTGCAGCATGTTGCATGCAAATTGTCAATTTATTGTTTTGTGCCATGTGAAATTCTTAATGTATTTAACAGCGGTTTATTTAGTTATCTGTTCTGTAACACCAGAACCAACTATTGTTATATCTTCTGAATGTTCTAACATTCTACACTGACACTGGTAAACTCTGTAAAACTTCTTAAGAGTGTTATTATAGTGGGATCTCTTGTTTTATTATTGTTAATGGGGTAATAATTTTGGATAGTTTTTCAATATGCTATGGAAACTTGTATCCATTTACTGTTATTATATGATTCTATATTCGTCAGATTCTAAACTGTTATATTTGCCATTTCTTCAGTTATCTTACTTTTCACGTCATTAAAATAGGATATAATTGCGAAGAAAATTTCTTTCAGTGTATGTTGAGTTGATAGTGTAATTAAAAGTTGCTAGGTTTGGTCCTAGCCTAGATCTTATGGATGGCCTTCATTCAGTAGTAGAGTGACTACATTTTTGTTTATTCTGTTTATCCCGTGATAATAGAAATACCGTAGTTGCTATTGCTGACTATAGCATTTATCTGTCTGTACAGGCATTTGTTCTCAAACATCTTCTTTTCTTTCCGGATGAATTAGTTAAAGTTGCATCAAACATGCCACAGAATTTGGCTCCCAGGAGATCATCCAAAAATCAATATGTTGCATCAAATAATTTTGCTGCTTTTCCTGAAGATGCAAAAGCAAGGTGATTGATTTTTTACTGTAAATTGTGTAGTATATGCTAAACCATGCAAAGAAACATTCTTGTAGTATATCATTTACTTTTCAAAGTTTTGTAGCTTTATAGTTTATGTAAAGAAAAGGGTTAAACTGTACAGTGTACAGGCAATAATAGCTGTGTTATCCGACAGTGTTAATTTAGCTCCCATCCAACTCTTATATTTTGTTGTTGTTATATTAATCTTCTGATTATCAATCACATGTGTTCCCTTTGTTGAACTTCTTTGAAATATAGTGCAGTTGTTTACTTTTATGGTTGCTATATCTTTTTGGCAGTTAGAAAAATTAGATGAAAGTGCAGATTTCTTATTTTGGCCTGAGTAGACAAGTTGCATATGCAGTTTCTTTTTTTTTTTTGGTCCGTTTACAGTGGCAGATTTGCATATTTAATATAGCTAACAGGCCATGCAGTGTATTTGAATGTTTTTTGTCAGTGTTTTTGGTTTAAGGTTTTAGCTTGATTTTAGAAATGATCATCCAAGAATGTCAAGGTCTGAAACAATGTGAAATCTTCTGAGAAGTCTCAATGCATATTAAAGATTGTTTATGATATGGACTGGCATTGCTCTCTTGTTATGCTTTACTTCATTTCTGGAATAATCAATTTGAGAGGAATATTCTTTGTTTGTCATTTTGGAAGTTTTGCAGCTGCTTTGCAATTCATTAACATTTTGGTTGTTATTTATTTCAATTAAGGTTTTATTGTTTTTGTTTATAGAGCCCTTGTAAAAAGTATGGGTGAGATATTGTTTTTATGCGGAAATAATAAGAGAGCCGTCATCGCAACTTTGAGTGCTGTTAGCCATGGCATTGAAGGATCTGAAGGTGGTCCAAAGGATGTGGTTAGTAGAAAATTAGGTTGACCTGAATATGTTGTTGTTTTTTTTTTTTGGGTGCTTATACTGTTTTTTATCTTCTTGTTTATTAAATAAGTGTTTGTGCCATGTTACAGATTATTGCACAAGCACTTGAAGGTCTTTCAATTGAATCGGCTTCTGATTTGCAGAAAGTTCTAATGGTTGAGACATTTACAACAGCAGCAAGTGCCTTTATGAGGCTTGAAGCAATGATTCCTGTTTTTCAAAGTCGCATGGGAGCATTGCTATTCCTTATTTCTGCACTGCTTTCTCGAGGATTGGTAGGATTATTTGCTTTAAGACATATAAGACTCTCACGTTGTCTTTGTCTATGCATCAATTTTTTGGTTGCTGCATAATGATCTCTCTTTCTTTCGCGCTCATTTTATTATTGATTTCTTAACCTTTAGGATCAAGCATTATCAGTATGTATAGACTTTTTTGTTTGCACAAGAATCTAATGATACCTGTGCATTTTAATTTTATCTAGGATTATGTTCAAGCTGACCGGGATGATCCCAGCCTTCCTCTAGTAACTGCACCATTTGGGCATGCTTCTCAGGTACACAAAATTGCAAACATCCATTGCCCAAATGGGGCTTCATATCTGAAATTTGGTACTCCTATTAAGTCTCAATATTGCTATCTGATGAATTTGTTTGTGTTGTAATTGCATTTTATACAAATCTATTTCAGGAAATTGTGAACCTATTGCTCTGTGGTCAAGCTGTTCCTAATGTATTTGATGGAAGGATGGATTTAGGTGGTGGCATGTTTCTGAAGGGTATATCTACAAGCGTGGAAGTTGGATTCCTCACTCTTCTAGAATCTCTTAATTTCTGTAAGGTTGGCCAAAATCTAAAATGCCCAAAGTGGCCAATATGGGTTGTTGGGAGTGAGTCCCATTATACAGTGCTGTTTGCTCTCGATACAGCTGTTCAAGATGAGAATGAACTTGAACTAAGGGAATCACAGATACGGAAAGCTTTTGATGCCCAAGATCAGAGTGGAGGTGGTGGCTTCATCAGTGTGGAAGGTTTTCATCAGGTCCTGAGGGAGACAAATATCAGACTTCCATCTGAGAAACTAGATAGTCTTTGCAGCTCAGGCTTCATAGTGTGGAGTGAGTTCTGGCAGGTTATTTTGGATTTAGACAAGAGCTTGGGAGGTCTAAAAGATTCAACTGGACAGATGGGTAGAAAGGTATTTGATCTTTACCATTTTAATGGGATTGCAAAATCAGATTTGAATGGCAGCCAAGCAACAGCTGGAGGAGAGACTCCAATACAAAGACCTAGGCTTACAAAGTTGAGGGTTTCAGTACCACCTAGGTGGACACCGGAGGAATTCATGGCCGATGTGGCAGCTCCGTCTGGTCCTGCAGGGAAAGAATCAAGCGGGAAAGACACTGAAGTAGCTAAGCCCGAACCTCCTCAGCATGCACCATTGGTAGATTGCATTAGAACACGCTGGCCTCGTGCCGTTTGTAATTGGGTGGGGGATCCCCCTAGTATAGTCTGAATGTATATTAGTCATATCTGGGATCCCTTCTGGGCCGCTTGGCGTTGAATTTTGGCGGACATGGTGCTTGAAATTGGAATTTGGGAAAAACATAAGAGAGAGAGAGAGGAACCAAAGAAAAAAAATGCCGCCAGTGGTAAACCTGGTTGGTTTGCTCACAACTTAGGGCAAATGAGGAGAAATATATATATATATATATATATATATATATATATTTTCTGGTTTTGTTATTTCAGCTTATGTGCATCACCATTTCTGTTGTGTATTTGCTGTAGCATTGACATTCAAATTCAATTTTCATATGTTGAATACTGAAAGAAACGATTATATCATCTCTTTTTCAATGAAATCTGCATTCATTTTATACTATTACTATTATAAATAAATATCTGTTTTTGCTGTCAGCTGTTTCCTGTGACGATGGTAAGAAAAAGAAAGAAATGCTACTTTGTTCAACAATTATCATATCATATATATATATATAGTTAAACAAATAGAAGTTGAAATGCTGGACACCGAACCTAAAGACCCTGCTTTATAATTATGCTCCAACACATGGAAAAATATATGCTACTTCTATAAAATGAGCAGTTAAGTCTCGACCGATCTCCCTTCCTTTCCCTGTTGATCTCTTCTCTACCTCTCATTCTTTCAGACATAAACGGCGAAAACTTATTATATGCTTCCCCATAATAGCTACCAGAATGAATAGTTTATTCAGATTACCCTGCAAACTCAATCTATCCAATTAGGTATTTTTATGCAACGATACAATTTTGATTTTTTGTCTACTGGGTGTTTGTAAAAATGCCTCTTAGAAACATTTGACTTTCTTTCCAGGATGAATGCTGAACCTTTCTTTTTCATATACATATTGTCTAATCAGGATTCCCTTGTCCAGTGCAGGCGGATTTGCTGCTACATGCGATAAAAAAGATTGTGTTTCAGAATTCAGAGTGCTGTATATAAATAAACTAGCAGGTTGGTCTACCTGGTATTGTGCATTTCTCCCAATTTCTGTACCTCACAATTGGATTGTTGCTGTTTCTCTCCTAGGACTAGAAATTGTAGATATATTTCAGAAACATTGATTCATTGGCATAAACATGTCTCCTATATTAAGTATTTATTAGAGCAATGATAGGAGGTATCAGTGGACTATTATTTTGGTAACTTGTAACATTCTATTTCATTCTGGTGTCAGTATTAAGAGAGTTTTTCTAATTCTGTTTTCCTAGCTCTCAACAGGTCTGCCCTTGGAGAAAAGGAGATGAACTAAGTTGAATACAATGACTGGTAAAAGGTTTTTCCAGAGGTTGACTTGTTGCTGTTATAGGCTGTACTCCCAGCCTTCCCTTCTTTGTCACTTCCGCAACTTCTCTCTTTGGTCAATGAAGAAAGACCCAGAGCTTGAATCAGCCCTTTCAAGAAATCATCGCTGGATAGTCAATAATCAGATTAAAAACATAATACTTAGATGCCCAAACCAGGTGGCACCTATGAAATATCTTCAGAAGAAGTTTAAGACTCTTGATCTTCAAGGCAAAGCTCTCAACTGGCTTAAGAAGTATCCCTGTTGCTTTGAAGTTTATCTTGAGAATGATGAGTATCATTGTAGATTAACTAAGCAGATGATGCATTTGGTTGAAGAGGAAGAATCAGTGAAAGATATGCAGGAACCAGTTTTTGTACAAAAATTAGCAAAGTTGTTAATGATGAGCATGGATCAGAGGCTTAATGTAGTGAGAATTAATGAGTTGAAACACAGTTTTGGATTTCCAGATGATTATGTTATCAGAATTTTACCTAAGTACCCGGATATGTTTCGACTTGTTAACAACGGTTGGAGGAAGAGTTCAATGGAGATTGAACTTCTGGCATGGAGCCCTGATTTAGCAGTTTCCGCTGTTGAAGCCTCAGCTCAGAAACAAGGATTGGAGCCTTGTTTTTCATGTTCATTGCCACCAACTTGGGTTAAATCATGGCAGAGGTTTCAAGAATTTAATGCAATTCCCTACATCTCGCCTTATTCAAGTCCTAGAGGTTTAGAAGAGGGATCAAAGGAAATGGAGAAGAGAACTGTAGGCATTGTGCATGAGTTGTTGTCATTGACCCTATGGAAGAAGTTATCAATTGTAAAGCTAGGCCATTTTAAGAGGGAGTTTGCTTTACCTGAGAAATTGAATGTTTTGTTGCTGAAGCACCCTGGAATATTTTATGTGTCGAATAAGTATCAGATCTACACTGTGCTCCTTAGAGAAAGTTATAATGGAGCCGAATTGGTTCATAAGGATCCACTAGTCATTGTGAAGAATAAATTTGGTGAATTGATGCAGGAAGGGCTTCATGAATATAATCAGAGGCGTCGCTTAATAAACTTGGAGAAGAAGAGGAAAGGCGTGAATTTCGTAAGGTCACATAGAAGGAAGAATGGAAGTCCAGAAATGTCTGACCAAGATGATGATAGTGGTGATAGGTTAGGAGGTTTATTTGACCCGGAAGAGAGAAAACGATTTTATAAAGTCCTTTTTGATGATGAGGATCGATAAAATTAAGTCAAGGCGATTTTTTTATTTTCACTCTTACTCTTTTTGTTCATGGAATGAACAAAAACTGCAAAGTAGCTATGCCTATGGGCAATGCCTGGGGAACAGGGAACGGCTACTCCATCAACATCTGCAGTTATCAAGTTCTTGAAGGTGGTGATTGAAATGTTGGGAGGGACCTCTTGACTAGTCAATCTTCTATGAACTTCCTGTCAATGAATTTGAGATATCTTCCTGCTCCGATTTGTTAAAAGCAAGTTGCTATGACAAGGTTGAGATGAGGTGATTGTCCGGTGCCATGAATCTGTTCACTCCAACTGAAGTTTCTGAATCGGATTTAGTTCAACCTTGTTTCAAGCTGTATGCCAAGCAGCTTAACTCCGTGATACATGCCCTGGAGTTCTGCTTATTTTCTCATCACTGTCAATCATATATGGAGATAATTTTCTACTTCATGCTTCTTTGATAATTAAATAGCACTCTAGTGTTTGGGATAGAATTGGTGTATTAACTGTATCCTAAATTATCAAATTACAATGTTATTCCACCTAGTGAGCAAGCTTTCTCAACATAGCACTTTTACTTGATTTATAACTGAAAACTTGATGTCTTACTTTGAAGCTGCGATTCTTAACAATTTTTATTTTATTTTATTAATTATTACTATAATACAAATCTGATTAAAACATTGGGCTTATCATTTATGTACATTGGGATACATCGCCACCATTACCCCCAAAATAAAAGCTATATCCCCAAAACTCAGTCTTGTAGGAGTTATCTCCAGCCTTGTAACATTTATTTTCAATCACTCCAATTGGTACATCAATGGTACCATTCAGAGTGGTTTCAGCTTCATATTTAATCGCAATCTGCCTGAAATGCGAGCTGTGAAGTTCGCCGTTGTCGCCATTTCCCATTATCGGCATCTGTGGCGTTGCACTGTTAACTAGTCCTCCCCATCTAAGAGTAGCAGCACCATTCTTCAAATTGAGGAATAATTTGCTTGGCCAGTATCCAACTGGTTTGTCATTTTCACCATATAAAAGCCACCAATTCCCTGTGGATTTGTCCTACAATAACACCAAATTTTCATTCATAATATTCATTATATCAGCATTAACCAACAACATTATTTATGTTGAATTGCAGATATAGCAATTATGTACCCGATTAACTGCAAGTTTAACGTAATATTGAGGTCCACGAACAACTGAGTACGGCTTAAGGATCATATCAAGTCCAATTGTAGGATCTGTTTGAACAAATCCAGCGCACTCCGTGTTGAGGCAACCGTGCATTTTGCCATTTTTAATTTGCTGATCATACAAAATTCATATAAATTTTGTTAAGTCTCAATTACTAGTACCCAAACTGATGAAAATATGTTTAATAACCATTCCTCCTTTCTTTCACAATACGGACATTTTCCCCCTTAACTTTTAATTTGGAAATTTCACCCCTAATTAACTATTAAAGTCGAGACAATTTCTCCATACCATCCAAAATTACTGACTGGCCCATGATTTTGATGGTTTAAAGGTGAAAGTTTCAAATTAAAAGTTCATGGGAGAAAGTGTACATTTTGGGAAAATGTCCATTTTGTAAAAGTTTAGGGGGAAATGAGCATTCTGCTGATGAATATATAAAAGAAAAAAAGATGAACAATTGGAAGAGATAAATAGATATATATACGTACACCCCAAGCTGTGTAAAGTCGAGTATCGTCACCATGGTAAAGAAGATTAACCATCCAGCCAACCCTTATAACGCTGAAATCATTATCACCACCACCTTCAATTGAAATTGCAGAGCAGCTCATTTGCCCATTGCTAACTGTTGGATTGTTTATGCTAACATATCCTCCAGCTCCATGATATATTGTGCCCTCCTTTATTGTGGAAATTCCTGCAAACTAGTAAGTTTATACATAAATTTTTGTTATTCATCAATCAATCATCAATTTATACTTTGTCCAATAAATTTATTACATGATTTGTCTCGTGACAAAATTCTCAAGCATGAACACAAATTCAATCTCCCGGAGGTGCATTTAAATGGGAGAGTTTTAATCTTTCACGCTCCTGATTTAAAAGGGATTAGTCTCAATCTCTCAGACTAAAACAGTTGGGGATACAGTTGAAAGATTAAGTCGAGCATACAAGTTCAAATTTCCGCATTTGTTGAGAGGGTTTTTTAACCTTTCACGTCCCTCCCCGAACTGAAAGGGGTTGGTCTCAGGCCCAAAAAGCCCTTGATTAAACTAAAAAAGAAGGAAAAAAAAAGAAAAGAAAAGAAAAGAAAAGAAAAGAAAGAGATGATTAAGTTGAGAGAGCAAGAGTGAGAGAATGGAGTTTGGCTTACTATTAAGGGACTGTTGGATGTGGGAAAGCTCTGAAACTGTTGTCTAAATATAGCTTTTGCTCTCAATGATTCTGTCAGGTTTCTTCTTCGTATGGGGACTGTTCCCAAGGGACAATCCGTGAAGCCAACATCTATAGAGGTTTCAGCTGAAGATCCATTCCCTATAGCAATGGTGGCTGCTTCCTTTAGTGGATCAAAAAAACTTGGTCTCATCTGTGATATGGCAAACATGTTATTGGATTAGAAATTTGGTCATGTTAACATGGGAAAAATGGGAAAATAAAATATAAATTGTATCCCAAATATTTCTCTATGTAATCAACAATCTAAACAAATTAACAATTTTTTCAAGTAAATTACCTGTATTTTGTGATTTTTGAGCAAATTATGAGCAAGAGCAGGTTGCTTGTAGAGCTCCACACATTCGTACTCGTCCCCATATTTAGTCTGTGACATGAACATTATTAACTCATCAAATTGATACAGCCAAAACGCTTTATTTCCCCTTTTGATTCACTACTTATTATGGATAAAGTTTAAAAGGGTAGAAAAACAATGAAAATCTTATTAAATCATTTTTTTTTTGAGACGAGAAAATCTTACTATATCTATACCTTGATTATATTGATCACTGCATTGCTTTTCATGGAATACTTTAATTTCCCATGATTAGACTCTAAATTTGCTTCAAAAGACAGGTCCTTGAGTGTTCCTTCCATAGAATGGAGGCTAAAAATAAGAGAAAAAGCAAGATGAGCCAAGGCATATTTGAGCACTGGAAGGTTATCCATGAGGGAAAACCTAGCCAATTAGGAATACTTTGATTATTTTCATGTCTCAATTTATAATGCAGATGCCATTGTTGTCATTAATGACATGATGAGTTGTCCTAATTACTATATTTTTTGGTACCAAGGGATCTCATTAATACTTATAATAATTACATTAACTCTAATTAGAATACTCATTAATGTGAGTTGTTTACATGATTTATTGACATTTGTTTTGTACCAATCAGGGGTTGGATCAAGTGGTAAACTGCTTGTTCCAGCTCAAGCAGGTTTCAGGTTCGAGATCTTGCGTATGCAGCTGCCCATGTTAGGAGACTCACCCACCATAATCAGGAGACTCACCCACCATAATCAGGTGTGCGACACGGGTCGGATCCGGATTAGTCAGGGCAAAGCCTTGAATATCGGATGGGATACCAAAAAATTGAGATTTGTTTTGTAATACCTTGATGAAAACATGTACTCCATCCATTCCTTATTATAAGTCTATGATAACCGAAATTTTCAAGTTACTAGTTAGTTTGAAGAATTTTATGCATATTTTAATCTACTTTCCTAAAACCCCTAAATATTAAATATTTACCTACACACATTTTTAGTCTCTCTCCTTAATTCACTACTAGAAAAATGGTTATTGCGATGTACAGAATCCATCCTAGAAAATGCAAAATGCGTGCATAAACGTATTTGAGACTCGAAACGCTCGTCGCAATGCGCATCGTAGTATCTCAAGTCGCAAATAATCAACTACAACGAGTTCGTCACAGATTTATTATTTTTGTGGCTGTATTCATCTTGTCGCAGTTGAGACTCATGCCGTCGCAGATAGTGGGTTGGTCCCAGTTTGAGCTTGTCGCAAGTCATCGCAGTCCATTTATTTGATCGTCACAATTATTTATAATGATCGGAACTGCTTGTCACAAATATTAACTTTATTCATCGCAATTGTTTTAACTGTGCATCGCAACTAATTATACGTTTATCGCAATAGTTGATCAGTTCGTCGCAAGTAAGAAATCTTTGTTTCAATTGATCAATAATTTACGTCGCAGATAATGATCATATTAATAATTATTCGCAATTACATAGCAAGTTGGTTGCGATTAGTGGTCATTTGTGTTGCAGTCGCATTATTCCCTATTAAAATCTATAATACCATTCCCTTCAAACATATAATACTTGTTCCAGATAATCGCTAATTCATTCATATATATAATAGTTCATTTATACACATCATATAGTCTCTTAGTTCATATATATAGAGAGATAATATAATACCACCCTAATTCAAAAGGATAAAATAAACCTGCAGTTATACAATTAATTGATGCCATGCCGAAATGGTAGCTATATTAGGAGTAAAAAATAATGCTAAACATAATACTGATTACCAAATCCTAATACTCATTTAATATCCACTAAATGGCCTGTTGCCCCCTGAACTTTGTAAATTTCAGCTAGTTTGCTCCCTAAATTAATAATTGTGCCATATTGTCCCATGAATTTTCAAAAGCAAGCCAAATCGTCCCTTACCGGCACGTGACTAACGGTACTTCAGTTTTCTGCTGACGTGGTTTTGTTTAGCTGACATGACTTTACCACGTCAGCTCAGGTGGGTCTCATGCTCAGTTAAAACAAACCTGAGATGCTGATGTGGCATTTCTTTGCTTATGTGTCAATGCCAACTCAGTTTTGGTGGGTCCCACTCAAAAGTTTATTGAATTTTTTATTTTATAAAAGAAATTTGCTTTTATTGTTGTAATTAATTTTTGATGAAAAAAAGAACAAAACTTTTTGTTTGTTTAGCTGAAAAAACAGATCAAAAACAAAACTAGAAAAAAGAAAAGAAAATGAAAGAACAAAAAGGGAGCAAAAGAATTCAAAGATTTTGCAGAAGTAGCACTTCCCACTTCCAAAATGGAGAATATTTTTTTTGTTCGAAACAAAAGTTCTCAATAACATTTTTTTTTTAACAAAAAAGGAGATTTATAGCTGCAACCAGAACTAGTATAATTCAAGTGGTTACTTTTACTACACAAATATTGCTATTAGTGTGGGGGAAGTTGAAGGAAACTTCATCTCTTCATCTAAGGGTTCCTAACATGTAATGATGATAAGATCAAATGAGTTGAATCTTGTTTGTGTATGATCAAACTTTGTGAAACTTGTACTTCTGTCCTGAATTAAATCTTGTGATTTGGTGGTTGAATCCACTGAGCACTACGCTTCTCATGGCCTCAACTCCTTCCAATGCTTCATCAATTTGATTTCGCTCCATCGGACTGAACTTCTGCAGAAGAAAAGCTTTCATGTCCATTGTGCCAGGTGGGTTTCCAATGCCTATGCACAGCCGGGGAAATTTACGAGAACCGTCCAAATAGCCCATTACATTCTTCACTCAATAACATTAAACAAACTTATGTGTTGTCTGTCAATAACAAGCCAGTAAATAAAAACTTAAGAAGCCATGCGAATTCAAACCATGTTCTAGCAAAGAATAAAATATCATATAACCACAAAAACAAAAAGCAAAGAAAAGCATTCCAAACTTCAATCGCTACTAAACTAAGAAAGCCCAATGTTGATAAATAGATCTAGCAACTTCTCTGCCACGATAATATACCCAAATTTCATGTCACTCAGGAGACAAGGTTATGAGTGAGAGATAGTGAAGCCAATTGGTCAACGGGATTGTTGGCCTGTTGTTGAGCAGCAACCGTCCTCAATACCTCCATGGCCTCTGCTACTTTAGCCTTCAGAGCTTCTGGTGTTGCTGCATCACGCTCCAGCCGTTGCACAAGGGAGTACAAGCTTTGAAGCAAAGGTTCTTTTGAAGCAGCTCGGTGGCTGTTTTGGAGCTCTAACAATGGGGATCGGTGGTCAAGGCCGGCGGTTCAAAAGCTAATTAAAACTTTAGTGGTCTCGGGTTCCATTAGATCTAGGTGTTTCAAGAAGATTTTGAGAGGTTTTGGGTTCAGATCTGCGTTGGGGAGAGGAAAAGGAAGCTATTAGTGGCTGGTTTAGAATTTTCCAGCCACTTTAGCGGTGGCCGGCAGTCGGTGGTGGTGATAAGAGGTGGCTAAGTTCTTGACTTCATTTCTGGGTTTGATTGATAGAAGGGAGGAGAAGAAGAGGATAGAAAAGAGAAAAAGAAAAAGAAATTACGTTTTTGTTTGTTTGTTTGTTTGTTTTTTTTTTTTTTTTAAATTTTGATTATAGAAAATTTAAAAAAGAAAAAGAAAAAGAATAAGTTATATTTGTTTTAATAATATAATGAGTGGGACCCATAAAGGCTGAGTTGGCATTAACACATAAGCAAAGAAATGCCATATCAGCATCTCAGGTTTGTATTAACGGACCACGGGACCCACCTGAGCTGATGTGGTAAAGCCACATCAGCTAAACAAAACCATGTCAGCAGAAAACTGAAGTTCAGACGGAACCGTTAGTCATGTGTTGTCACGTGACTAACGGTGTTGACAGTAAGGGATGATTTGGCTTAATTTTGAAAATTCAGGGGTTAATATGATACAATTATTAGTTCAAGGACAAATTGGTTGAAATTTGCAAAAGTTCAAGGGACAAAAAGACCATTTAGTCATTTAATACCAACCAAATTCAAAGACAAAAAATAAACTTGAAGCTATAAAATTGATGCCACGAGGAAATAATAGCTATCAGTAGTCAAACATAATGCTAATCATAATACTAAGTAGATCATATACCACCCAAAGTAACGTAAATCCTCCAGATAATCATCATTATCTCCATCACTCCAAATTTTTTCAGTATCATTCTGTGACGAGTGTGGAACCTCATTAGCCCTTGATGATGGTGAAATTGTAATATTATTTGCGGACGCACTAATCAGAAGGATGATAGCCCAAGGAAGTCAATATACCAAGAAGTTTTTCAGAAAATGATCAGACCAAAATGTTACATATTTTTATGGTCATTTTCCTATGTTTTTAGGAGATTTTATGCTTAATTTTGGTTGATTATGTCTCAATTTCTTAAAATTTGTGATTTTAGGTCTTAAAGACAAGAAAAGTGGAAAAGTACTATTTTTCCTACTTTTTGGAGCTATTTTGATGGAATTTTGTCATAATGATTCAAGTGGAATTTTCATGAAGATTTTGAAGCTTTGATGTTCGTGATTGAAGACTCTTTGAAGCTTATTTTGATGCTTAAGGAAGCTATGAAGATCAATGCTACAAGTTTCCAAGATGATTGAAGATCAAGAACATAAGTCAAATGAAGAAGAGATACAACTTGCTGTCGGTTCTCCAGATGACCTGGGCGGCTAGGCTTGCAATATGGGCGGCTAGGCATTTCATCTGGGCGCCCAGGGACAGTCGGACCTGCCAATTCCAGCGCAAGTTGGTGTCTTCCTCTTGAAACTTTCAAGATGATTGATTCTGATTTCAGCGACACTTTGGGAGAAAATTCATAACTTTCTCTATAGAGGTCCAAATTCGATGATTCAAGATGCGTTGGAAAGCTAACTCCAAGATCTACAACTTTGTAGAAGACCTCAAAGCCCAGTTTTGCCGTTAAGATGGTCAAAAATGCCCCTGAAGATAGCAGACTGTTGTTGTCTTGGGCCAGACTTCGGGTTTCCTCTATTTTCAGCCCATGAAAGCCGTTGGATTTCACTTGATGACCAAGTAATCAGCCTAGCACGCCCTTAAGAGTCCTAGGTCGGTTTTAACTCTAATTCTAACCCTAGGAGCCTCCTATAAATACCCACCTTAAGTGGTAGAAAAACCTAAGCTACCTAAGCATTAGTTTTTCTAGGTTTTAGTCTTTTCTCTCTTTTCTTTGTGTCAGCCGCCCAAGGGAGGGGAAATTTCTGTAAGTTCTCCTTTTCTTTATTTTTCCCTCATGGATTCTCTTCAATTCATGAGATGCTAGTTTTCTCTTAATACTTTCGATCCTTTGGAGATTTTAGTCAATTGATATGGGGAGATTCTGCACTTATAATTTGGTATTATTTTTTCTTTTGAATAACATATTAATTCCTATTATCATGATTATGATTATGAGTTTTATTGCTTTAAGTGGTCACTATTGTCAATAAAAGGATTAATCTATTGTTTTTATTAGGTTGAGACTTAATTGGTATGCCTAATAATTGATACAAATTGATCAGCAATAATAATGGGATCGATGGAATTAATAAGTCTTATTGAAAATCGAGGCGTGATAGTTTGGTTGATATAGGTTTGATTCTATAATTGTTCTTAATGCTTTATTCATGTTTCTGAGGCGTGATAATATGAATGCATGAATAATAGGGTTAATCTTTGGGCCTAACAGAGTGAGATTAACTATTTACCATGTTGAGGGAACTTAGATCAATTATTCTAAGAGGTTATTGAATGAATCTTATTTGATATTTTACCTCTATTTATAGAGTGGCGTAAAATAGATTCTTGCCTAGTTCAATAATTTGGTTGTACTAAATTTATCTCTCATATCGATGATCCATATCTCCTATTGATTAATTTCTACCATTGGAAGGAAAGTATGCCTTTTAGATAATTGTTTTCTTAATTAGTATTTTAGTTTAGTTTAATTTAGTATTGCTTTACTCTTATTTAATTGCTTTTTAATTGTGATTTCTAATCCCCAATTTTTTTTAAGTGTTTCCAAGTATTTTGTTTTCAATATTCGTTTCATCCTTCTCTGTGAGTTCAACCCCTACTTACTCTAACTACCTAGTTAGATTTTGTGGGGATTTATTTTGTGTGTCGCTGACGACCGATCACAATTTTGGCGCCGTTGCCGGGGAAGGAAAGAAACAACAAAGAAGTTGAAGACAAAGACACGCTAACACCTAGGAAAGATCCAATGGAAAAATCACGTTCCTTGAGAGATTTGATTTTCAACTTTGAAATCAAACCCCTTTGTATTGATTATCCAGAGATGGACATGTCATACAAGTTGAAGGCAGGAGTGATCCGTATACTACCTATTTTTCATGGGGAACGTCATGAGATTCCGCACGAGCATTTGCAAATTTTATGAACCAGATGTCTTTTGATCACTGGAATGCCTGAAGAACAAGGGAAGTTGCGAGCCTTTCCCAATACCTTGGAAGGAAAAGCGCAACAATGGTTTTGGAGTATGCCTCCAAAATCCATCACTTCATGGAAGGATCTACAAAGAGCATTCTTGAACAAGTATTTGCCAGAGACAAAACACGCTGAGGTTAGACAAAAGATTTATGCTTGTCGACAATTACCTCATGAGAAGTGGTACCACTATTGGGAGAGATACAACAAGATCTGCGAGAGCTACCCATACCATAATCTAACTGAAGAACACCTGATTCGACAATTTTATGGAGGATTGCTTTATGAAGATCGAATTTATATCGATGCCACTAGTGGAGGTAGTTTGACATGCAAAACCCCTGAAGAAGCTAGAGAATTGCTGAATATTATGGCAGAGAATGTCTATCAATTTAACGTGGAAGAAGAATACTCATCACCTAAACCAGTGGAGCAAGAATCCTTTGGTGAAGTGAAGGAGAGCATCAACTACATAGGCTCAATGTTGACATCTCTAGCCACTGTATTCACTAGTTTCATCTCAAGCCAAATGACAAACCAAAGATCATACCAACCTGTTCACACCTATTTGAACTTAACTCAAGGGAGTATGAATGTGTAGACACCGAAATTTGGTTCAGGCCAAATCTAAGTTTAGTATGGAAAAAGTCCAATGATGTGGCCTGGTTAGGTTTGGGTTTGGGCTTTAGTAATTTATTTGGCCCAGTTATGTGGATCGGATAATTAGTTATAGCACATGTAAAATAAGTCTATGGGAAATTTCCTAGACTTGCTCCCAAAGAATTGTTTGTCTATATAAAGGATCTCTTTTCTTAACCATAGATAGACAGATAGCGAGGAAACCCTAAAGAGAAAGACAAACGAAGAGAGGCAATAGAAAATTTTCTTTTCGGCTGTTACCCTATTCCTATTGCAATAATAAAAATTCCAGTACGATTTTGCTTTGTGATTTTGCTGTGGAAATTCGTTTGTTAGCCTACGTAAGAAACAAAGTTTAAGCATTCAAGTGAAAAGGTATTTCCTATGCCTTATTTTCACATGTCATGGATTCGATATATTTTGCTCTTTTTTCAATTCTGTTTTGTTTCAACTTTCTTTTTGTTTATTGTTTTTTTTAATCGGCATAATGGATGTTTAGATTTCCTTTTATATTATGGTTTTGTCTTGTCTTTCAATTAGTATTTCTTTATTTTAAGAGAAAAATAAAAAGGGGTTACAACTTTCTGTTGCAAATTAACTTTCTATTATAATCATGTTTTAATAATTTCTTTTGTAAAATTAAAAGGTCTAATCCTAAGTCTGATTTTGTTCTTTTTTTGGGCGTTGTTTTTTTTTTTTTTCTTCTTCTTAAGTTTTATCAACATTGTTTAGTATTTGTTCTAAAAAAAAAATGGTTTAGTATATAATTGGGTTATGAATTGATTAGAATAAAATTTAAAAGAACTCAAATTAAAATCTTTTAAAATTAAATGGATGATAATGTATTTTCTTCTCTTTAATTTATATTTTGCATCATGTGCATTAGATTAGGTTAGATAAATCTTTCAAATTCTGTCAATCTTGTGGGGAATTTGAGGATTTTGCATAATTAGGGTTCATGTAAAATAATAATAAAATTGATAAAGATTTAAAGAGAATATTTTCCAAATCTTGCCAAATTGTGGGAGATTTAGGAGATATTTGAAGAAATAAATAAATAATAAAAATTGAATATTAATGAGAATATTTCTCTAAATCTTGCCAGATTGTGGGAGATTTAGGATATATTAAATAATAGTAATAAAAAAGTTAAGATAAATATTTACATAATTAACAAGAAAGATTAACAAAATTAATACTAGTAATTAAAAGATTTTGCCAAATTTGTGGGAAGTCTAGAAAATCATAAATATATAATAAATTAAAAATAATAATAAATTGGGGTCTTGCCAATTTGTGGGAGACTAAATATAAAAAGATATAATCAAAATTCAAAAACTAAAAGTGAGATTTGCAATAAGGTTGATTAATAAGAATAATCCAAGAGATGTAGAGTGATAGTTCTTTGTGGATATTTAATTGTTTAAAATTTTTGTCAAAGTGTGAGGAAATTGAATACAATTCAATTAAAAGGGTAAATTTAACAATCATAAATTTGAAGGATCAAAGTAAAAATTAAGGCTAAAGGGTTAATGTTTAGTTAAATGGTAGGCGTTGTAGGGGTGCTAATACCTTCCCTACACGTAATCGAACCCCAAGCCCTAAAATCCGGTAACAAAGACCAATGGTTAATCATATTAATGAACTTAATTTTACTATTAAGAACACATTAAAATGGTTAATCAAACTTAGGTGGCCAATCACACCTTGATAAAAAAGATTGGTGGCGACTCCTTTCCAATGCGTTTAGCGCTCAGATCTCGCGATTTGCACGTTACGACAGTTTGGCGACTCCACTGGGGACATAGAGGGTCAAGCCATAAATAATTAAACATTAACCTAAGCCTTAATAAAGTTACTTGAAATCCTTAAAATTTAATTGTTTGTTTTGCATTCATGTGCATGTGCATAAGTGTTGTCATCCCTGATAGAGGAAGTGGAGTACCTATACTCTCGTGAGGTTTTACCTCCGCAATGGTTAGGGAATCACTACCACTCAAATTGAACCCTTTTCGTTTGTAGCCTGTGATGGGTGAGAAATTGGGGTGCCTTGTAAAAGGAACAATTTGGGAACCTTTTAGGATAAACCAAACCATGCATATTGAAAAACCCAAACCAACCTTAGGTAGAGCCATACCTGACGGTGGTACCCTTATTAGGAGCATGTCATTTTTTTTGTTATTGTTGTGGTGCATTATTTATGAACTAAATTTATTTGTTTTGTCTTATTTCATGTCATGCATTTGCATCATATAGGTTGCATAAGGGGTATTTGTCACGCTACAAGTCATGATGGGAGAAACTTCAAGGTTCGAGAAGCAAGGGGGCAAGAATGTTGAAATCACTTTGCATGTTCATGATGTGATGGAAAGCATGGAAGAAACTCAACGAGTGAATGGTGATTGTTTGAAAGATGACCATGTCTCCCATTTACCTGAAGTAGTTCACCTGGATCTACAACAAAATGACCTCACAAGGCTGCGTCGTATGTGGAGCAATTGGAGTACATCTGCTCGAGAAACCTTCGAAGTAAGGTTTGGTTTCATTGGGGATTTGCTGCGCATTAATATAGAGGAAGATATTATTAGGGCCATTATCCAATTTTGGGATCCCTCCTATAGATGCTTGGTCTTTAATGAGGTGGATATGATGCCCACAATAGAGGAATATTCAGCATTACTTGGGTTAGCATTTCAAAACCCATATAAAGTATATCAGAGGTCATTAAAGACTAGCTTCCCAAAGAAACTTTCAGGCCTTTTGGGAATCAGTGTGGATGAAGCAAAAGATGCTGTGAAATCTAAGGGGAATAGTTTGGGTATACCATGCGACTTTCTGTATGATTATCTTGAAAAATGCCCTGAAAATGAACATGCAATGGTGGCAATGGCTTTAGCAATTTATGGGACCATCATATTTCCAAAAGTGTTAGGACACATTGAGGCAGCAGTTGTTGACTATGTTGAACAAGTTATCCAGCAAATTGACCCAGCTCCTGGAATTTTGGCTGAAACATTGAGGTCATTGAATTTTTGTCGAAGAAATGGTGAAGGTCGATTCGTTGGATGTGCTCAGCTTTTGTATGTATGGATCAAGAGTCACTTTGAGTGTAGGAAGAGTATGTTCACCAAAGACTGGGTTCGACATCCTTGGACGCCTAGAAATGACAATCCTATACAAAGTTTTTGTAGTAGTGAATGGCCTGCAAAAAGGACTAGGCAACAATGGGTGGCTCGCCTATATAATTTGCGTGGCAAAGAAGTTGTTTGGGTTGCACCATGGATGCCCTTTACAGATGTACTTTACAAGTGTGGAAATAAGCCTTGGGTTCCTTTTCTAGGACTTTGGGGGGCAATCAGTTATGCTCCAATTATGGTGAGAAGACAATATGCCTCTGAACAGTTTATTCCAATTACTCATGAGCTTGACCAACTGAAGTTCACATATGGCAAGTTTGGAACATCAACTGAAATTAAGGATATAGTGGAAGCTTGGAAGAACACATTTAGATCAAGTGGTGGAGGATATTCCATTAATAAGGTCACTAGGGGGTACATGGGATGGCATGAAAAACGAGTCAAGGACATTGTTATTCCTCCATGTGGTGGTTTGGATATTCCATGGGGTTCTGAACCTCAAGATGTAGTATTGGAGATGAAGTTTGCTAATGTGAGTTTTGAAAAAGACAATGCCACACTAAAGCGCAAAAATGAGGAGCTTCAAGGTGAGATTGATACCTTAAGGGGTGCTTTGGAGAGTCAAAAAGGAAAATCATGATATTAGAGGGGAAAAAGTTCAATTGAAGACATGGCTAAGTGAGCAAGAAGCTGATAATAAGTCATTATTGGCCCTCCAAGATGATTTGGCTGAAAAAGTGTTGCAACTTGGTGAAGAACCTGGAAAGCTCAGAAAGGATCTACAGGCACTTGGGATGGCGAATCGTCAACAAGAAGCCTTAATTGGAAGGTTAAGGACTGATAAAAATGTGTGGAAACAATCTTTCCTGGTTAGGAATCAACAGCTCGAGCACCTTATGAAGAACATTCAAAAGGCTATGATCAAGGCAGAAGATATGGTGGAGAAATTGGGCGAGCTTAGTGGAGTTTGCCCTGTAGGACCTCATGGACAACAGTTGGTGAATTTCTTGGAGGAATCCCGAGACCTTCATCAACAAGTCAAGCGCTTCTTTTCCACATCTGGGGAGATGGATGAGATGGAATATTGGAATTTTGTTTAGTTTATGATGTATTGAAAAAGTTGATTATCTAGGTTTTATTTCCTTTTATTGACTAAGGTTGTATTGGACAAGTTTGCTTTATTGGAATAAAATTGAGAATTTCCCTATCAATGATTATTGTTGCGTTACAAATATCCCTTTTCATGCATTGATAATGGCAAAATGTGCGTTTATCAAACATTGGAGGAAAATTCTTAGAATTAATGTCATTAAGTGAGTTAATTTTAAGAAATTTTCTTCAAAGCTCATACATTAACAACATTCATTTTTCATAAAAAGAGGTTTGATTAATGGCAAAGTGTGTAATTGTCAAATCTCGAATTTTTTACTCTACTTAAAATTAATGTCATTAAGTGAGTTAATTTTAAGAAATTTTCTTACATGATCATACATGCATGCATAAACATACATCTAGCAATATATTCATTCATGAGCATAATTGTTCAAATGCATAATTACAAATATCTTGATGCTCGCTTTATAAATTGAAAAGGTTCCAACATAGCCCCACCTAAAAAAGAACCAATGCAACCTCGCGTGCACAACACAAGGTCAAGGGTTAGGAAAATGGAGGAACAAGCTGCACAAATCCAACAATTGAGACAGTCACAAGAAGAAATGAGGCATTCACAAGAAGATATGAGGCAAGAACAAGGCGTTATAAGGGAACAGTTGGGTACTATAATGAATATGCTGCAGCAGTTATCTGGGGAGAAAGTTCCCACTCAGACACATGAACAGAAGATTGCAGTGGCATCTGAAATAGACACAGTATTTGTGACATCTGGATAGAGACAGAGAATGTAAGCACAGTACAGGCAACTTTGCCTGCTCCACTGATCAATCCTTACATGTATCCTCTAGTGGCATCAGCAGCAACAAGCGGACCATTTGTGCCTCGCCCTCACTCCGGACTTGGAACTTCATATGTTCCACCACCACTAGATTACTCTTATCTCTATGCTCCTGGAGTAGCAGTCGCCAAACCTTCTGATATGTCTGATAGCAGTGACACCAAGAAAATGGTGAGTGAAGCTAATGATAAGCTATGGAATCGGATGGAAGAAAGGCTCAAGAGTTTGGGAGGAAATAAAACTTATTTCAAAGGAGTGGAAAATGTGGCACTAGTGACAGATTTAGTCATCCCACCAAAGTTTAAGGTTCCTGATTTTGAGAAATTTGATGGAACAAAGTCTCCTAGAGACCATGTCACCACATATGTTCGTCAAATGCAACCTCACAGCACAGATGACAAGGTCCTTATGCATTATTTTCAATGGAGTCTTACAGGATCTGTAAGGCAATGGTACAATAAACTGGATAGTAGCCAGGTAGAAACTTGGGACGATATGGCTAATGCTTTCTATGCTCAATATAAATACTTGGATGATCTGGCTTCTAATAGGGAGTCATTGCTGAACATGAAAAGGAAGTTAGGAGAATCAATTACCGAGTATGGACAGCGATTTAGAGATAAGGCTTTGCAAGTTGATCAGACCATGAAGGAGTCTGAGATGGGCACCACTTTCTTGAGGACACTACCCAAGGGATATTTTAGAGAATTATATCAGGCAGCAGTGGAATCTTTCACCAAGTTGATAGTAGCAGCTGAGGTATATGAAGCTGGAGTTACAGGTGCAATAGAAGATGCTGAGAAAAAGAGTACGACTAGCCAGAAGAAGAAGGAAGGAGAGGTCCATGGGGTTGAACAAGATAGTTTCAAGCCAAGAAATCAGGGGCAACAATACCGTCCTCGCTCATATCAAAATTACGGATACTCTTACCCTTTCCAGCCATACGGACATTATGCACCTCCACAACAGAACACATACTATTATCATTATCCTCATAGTGTTAATGCGACAGGTGGAACACCATTTCGCCCAAGGCCATCTGGCCCGTACTCTTCTCAGCCAACTACTCAGATTCAAAACCAATTCAATACCCAATCGGCCCCTCGCCCAACCAAAGAGAGGATCCCTATTGATCCGATCCCTTACACCTATACTGAACTTTTACCTCAACTGTTGCAACAAGGATTGCTAACAAGGTTGCCATATCAACATCCTATTACGCATCCACAACCGGCATGGTATAAGGCTAATGCTCACTGTGACTATCACTCTGGGTCTGAAGGACATGCTACTGAAGATTGCTTAAAGTTAAAGTACGCGGTGCAAGAGTTAGTGAGATTTGGAAAGTTGAGTTTTACTCAAACTAATCCTTTGCCGAATCATGGAGAAAAACAAGTGGTAGTGGTTGGGACTGAAGAATTTATCAAAGGAAGGATTCAAGATGTTTTTACCCCTATGTCTAAGGTTTATGAAGCTTTGGTGAAGGCAGATATGATAATTCCTGGAGAATTTGGACTTGCAGAAATGGAAAGAGTCTGCCCATACCATGGTTTAGGGCATGGTATTCATGAATGCTGCAGTTTCAAAGAACAAGTACAAAGGTTAATGGATGCTAGGAGGATAGAGTTCTATATTGAGAGGGACATAAGTGAGGTGAATGTTGTAATTGAGGAAACGTCTCAGCCTTTTGTGCCAGCTCCACCTAAGGTGAAACCCTTTCAACCATTCGTACCAAAACCACCTTCTGTTTTACCAAACCACATGCATGGGTCTGTGGTATCTGTTGTTGTGACACCTCCGCAGCCATTTCCTTATACGGATGACCACTAAGTGCCATGGAAATATGAGTTCAACATCACTACATCTACTGAGGAGAGTAGTTCAGCCAATGTAACTGGTGTTGGTAGGATAACCAGAAGTGGAAGGGTATATTCACCCGAAGTGTCTGAGGCTGTTCAAAAGAAGGTAGAGGAGAATTTAGTCCCCGTTAAGCCAGCAAAAGAGTTTGGAGAAACATCTAGAACGGGAGAGGAAAGAGTTGTTGAAAAGCCAGTTTCTGAACACGATGCATGTGAGTTTCTGAAAATTATAAAGCAGAGTGAATATAGTGTGATTAAACAGCTGAACCGATTGCCTGCCAAGATTTCTCTGCTTAGCTTGTTGTTGAATTCAGAAGCACATAGGAACGCACTTTTAAGGGTTTTAAGCCAGTCTTATGTATCACAGAATATCAGTGTCAATGACCTAGATCATATGGCTGGAAGCATATCTGCTAGTGGTTTTATCACTTTTTCAGAGAAGGAGATTAAGGAAGGTATGAGGAACAGTATCAAGGCTTTGCACATCTCCATAAAATGCAAGAATATGAGTGTAGGCCATGTCCTTGTTGATAATGGCTCAGCTTTGAATATAATGCCACGGAAAATGTTGAAAAAGTTGCCAGTGGAAGAGGCATATATTCAAACCAATCATATGGTAGTGAAGGCATTTGATGGTACTAGAAGGAGCGTGATAGGAGAGGTGGAAATTCCAATTGAAATAGGATCAGTCCTTTTTAACGTGCGTTTTCAAGTTCTTGACATAGATCACCCATCCTACTCATGTTTATTGGGAAGACCTTGGTTACATTTGGCAGGAGCTGTTCCTTCTTCTTTGCACCAAATGGTGAAGTTCTCTACCCCAGAGAAATTTGTTGAAGTACATGGAGAGGAAGACTTTATGGTTGCAAGTATGACTGGCTTCTCCTATGTTGAGCCACCAGAGGAATCATATGAATGTTCCTTTAGAGCTTTCGAAGTGGAATAGATCATTCCTAAGAGTCCAAAAGATTATCCTGTTTCGACTCTTCAAGTGCTG
>AWWV01014730.1:0-11534 GCA_001974805.1 Corchorus capsularis | reverse complement strand
GGGCTTGACCATAGAAGTTTCCTTGGCTTCTCCATTATCCTTGACAAATTCTGAGAATAATGGGTTCATCATCTTCCATTTTGATCTCCTTCACTAGCACATGCAATTCTTCTTCTTTCTTGCTTGTCCCTTCATCCATTGTAGACTTAGTTGGATATGGTTCTTCCAACTCCTTTCCACTTCTCAAGGTAATAGCGTTCACATTCTCCTTTGGGGGGCACTTTTTGATTGAGATGGGATCTGTTTTGGCCTTGTGCTTTGAGCTCACTCACATCACTTGCCAATTGACCGAATTGCTTCTTGATGATCTCCATGGTCTCTCTCATTTGTTGCATTCCCTCAGAATACTGTGAAGATTGCCTTGGATAATTGTTTGGCCTTGCTCGGTAAGCACCTTGGTTCCGATAAGAATTGTAGCTTCTTGGAAATGGCTCTTGCTTCCGTTGAAATCCCTCTTGCATTCCTAAAGCATTGACTTCTTCGACATCATCTTCGACCAAACTAGGGCACTTATCCGAGTGATGTCCTAATGAACAAATTCCACAAACCTTTTGCACACTTGATAAGTTCGATTTGACCAAATCAGTGAGCAAAGCAATTTGTTGATTTGCTTCTTCAATTCGTTGCTCCAATGTAGAGGAATGGGTTGCACACTTGTCGATGAAAGCCCCTCCACTTGCAGAATCTATGGAAGATCTATCAAATGGAAGTAAACCTTCATAGAAATACTGAATAAGCAGTTGTTGAGGAATTTGATGATTTGGACAACTTGAGCACAACCTCTTGAAACGTTCCCAAAACTCGTACATAGTCTCGCCTTGGGATTGCTTAATTCCACTTATCTCCTTTCGAATGCTTGAGGCTTTATGAACAGGAAAGAATTTTTCCAAAAACAACTTCTTAAGGCTCGTCCAAGAAGTGATTGAACCACTAGGCATGTAGTACAACCAATCCTTTGCACGATCCATAAGGGTAAAAGGAAAAGTTCTAAGTTTAAATTGCTCCTCAGAGATACCTTGCATCTTCATGGATGAACAAACAATTTGAAAATCTGTGAGATGTCGATGTGGATCTTCTCCAAGCATACCATGAAATTTTGGCAATAATTGAATGAATCCAGACTTGATCTCAAAATTTTCTTCATTGGTTGGATATCGAATTGCTAAGCGCTGTGTAGTCACATTTGGGGCAGCAAATTCCCTCAAAGTCCTATTGTTGTTGTTTTCTTCGGCCATGTTTTCTCTTGGGGATTGTGATTACAAACTTGAAGAAGAAGTGGTGGAACGTGGAGAGCTAGTTTGAGAACTTGGTGTTGATGAATCTCCTCCTTCCTCTCGAAACAAATTCTCCTTCCTTAGTGCAAAGAGCGTACGTTCAGGCTCAGAATTGAGTTCTAAGTCCTTGGTACCACTACTCCTTGTATTTGGCATGCAACACCTAGAAAGAACTTAAACAAAGAATCCAACAATAACAAGTAACTTGGAAAAATAAAAAGTGAGGAAAAATTAACTAAACTAAGAATTAAAAAGAAAAATAACGAAAAATATAAAAGATAAAGGTAAGAAATTCTTAAGTAATTATTCGCCTTCAATTACTTAAACCTTCCCCGGCAACGGCGCCAAAATTGTGATCGGTCGTTGATCAAATCACAAGATAAATTCCGCACAAACCAATAACAAATAGAATAACTACTTAGCTAGGGCAAGTAGGGGTCGAATCCACAGGGAAGGTATGAATCAAAGTTAAATCTTACAGAAGAAATTCTAACCTAAAAAAGATATTTTTTGGATTTTTGAAAATAGATTAATTAAACTAGAAAACAATTAAAAGAAATCTAAACTAAAGATTTAGAAGAGAATTTAGTAAAAAAAATGAATAAAAACATACTTCTTTTCCTTTAGGCAACTACTTTGATCAAGTGACTCATGGATCATGGACACTAAACATAAATTTGGCTTAGATTGCAATCAATTAAGAATCATAAATTACTCCAAATCGATATATAGCCTAAGACGTAGACATCAACTTTCATTGAAACAAAGTAATCCTCTTAATATCTTAAACAACTCCATTTAAATAATTGGTATAGGAGAGGAATACTCGACCCTCCAACATGCTAAGAAGAATTAACCCGCATCTCGCTGACGATTAATCTGTATTGTTCCTAATCAAACATTCACCCTGTGAAGAATCATAGGACAAGGATTAAGATTTACTTTTCCACATGCATGATAAATCAATACCAAACTTGCCTACATTAATTTCCATCTCGGCCTAAAGATTTCGACAAGGTTTGATATCCCATTGAACCTAGGACTGCTAGAATTACAATTGTTACTTGGACCAACTTTAGCTTGACTCAAGCTACTTGAATCTAACTATAGCATTCATAAATCTCAAGTTATGTTGCGTACCAAATCAATCAAAGTATGAACACATAAGATGAAGCATAGAGATAAGAAACGTATTTAAACAGAAAAAGCTCAAATTATTAAGAACAAAAGTCCCACCATAGATTCATTGATCAAAAGTACCTAAGGAAAAGAAGTATGTTTTTATTCATTGTTTTTACTAAATTCTCTTCTAAATCTTTAGTTTAGATTTCTTTTAATTGTTTTCGTATTTAAACAGAAAAAGCTCAAATTATTAAGAACAAAAGTCCCACCATAGATTCATTGATCAAAAGTACCTAAGGAAAAGAAGTATGTTTTTATTCATTGTTTTTACTAAATTCTCTTCTAAATCTTTAGTTTAGATTTCTTTTAATTGTTTTCTAGTTTAATTAATATATTTTCAAAAATCCAAAAATATATTTTCTAGGTTAGAATTTCTTCTGTAAGATTTAACTTTGATTTGTACCTTCCCTGTGGATTTGACCCCTACTTGCCCTAGCTAAGTAGTTATTCTATTTGTTATTGGTTTGTGGGGAATTTATCTTGTGATTTGATCAACTACCGATCACAACTTCTTCCTTTTGAGGTAGTAGAATGGTGTCATCATTATTCCCAAGTGGGAGTGGTTCATTAAGATCCACTTTTTCTTGTGTCTTAGCTGCAAATGTGCAAGGTAAAATGAGAACCTTGCAAAGAAGATCTACGGTGAATTGACCAAAAACAATGGAATTTTCAGATTTTTCATTAAATTCTTCCGCTTGCATGGTGTCACTTTCACCCATAGTGTCATTTTCATCGTTGAGGTTGGCCTTTTTGGCCAAGTTAGCCTCAAGTGCATCATCTTTTGGAGTGGAAATATTTTCACCATCTTCCATAACATTTCCAAATGAACTAAGTTCCACTGAGAGATTGTCTAGATCATCCGCCCATTTGCGAGTGATGAGTGTGAGAACATGAGCGGCATTTTTATCAATCTTGCTTCGCTCATCGGAAAGGTGTTTTGCTTCTTCAAGATGTTTAGCTTCTTTCTTCTTGAAGTTGGCATGTCTTTCTTTCAAGTATGCTGTTTCAAGCAAAATTTCAGCTTTCCAGTTTTCCACGCCCTTCTTGACCATGTCGTCAATGGTCATAGTCGTGGTGACTTTGAATGGTGCCCAAGACTCAAGTTCTAGCTCCAAATTTTCCAAGGAACTTCGTGCAAAGTAGTCGGATAGTCTTTACTCCAAGTCACTTTCTGGAGCACGATCATTGTCTTCATCATCATTGGTGCAATCACCATTTGTGCCATCAATGTTGGGCATAATGTTGTTTTCTGGCTTTCGCACTGCTAGAACGACAAGTTTTCGATAGAAAAGAATGGTCTCCATGTCAATTTTTCCTTCACGACCCAAATAATTGATGTCAAAAATGTCATGGCCAAGTGCGACTTCAATCAAGGCACTGGCCCTAGCATCAAGTTCAGCTTCCTTCCAATTAAGTAGAAGTGCTTTTTCATCTAGCTTTGCATTTTTAATCAAAGCCTTTTCTTTCCATGGTTTGTAGCCTTTGGATACCAATTCTTCAATTGTTGTTGCGGAAGTAATGAAGTGCGGCATTTCTTGCTTTGTGATATCTTCATTGGTGCAGCTTTCATCTACTTCCATAGGAACTTTTTCCATCTCCTTTCTTTCCTTGGCCCTCCTTCGAAGCTCACGCCATCTCCAAGTCTTTCGATTTCGCTTAATGGGCTGGCTGGGGAACTTGGGATGTTGCACCCTTTGCAAGTGCCATTTTTAGCTTTTGGAGTTTGCTTCACCATCCTTGGCCGAATGTTTTGAAATGCATGCTCCTTTCGAAGTGCAACTTCTTCTTCAACTGCTGTGGTGCGGTATTCATCTTTCTTTTGATTTAACCAAGGCCTCATTTCATGTCTTGATCTTTTTGCACCATGTTTGGTTGAATTTATAGCCTCTGGATCAAGCTTCAAGGACTTTTGAGATTGTTTTGCCACTGATGGCACCACATTAGAGGATGATGGTGCCATTGCAGAAGTGGATGGCTTTTCACACCATTTCTTGTTTCTTGGAATGGAGAGTACCTTTCACGAGCAATTTCTCTTGGTTTAGGAGTCTTTGTGCCTTCCTTTTTGTCGGTGCGACCTCCTCATCTTGGTGATGAGAAGTTGGTGCATAGAACTTCCTTCTAGGTGCACTATTTGATTGTGCACTTTTAGGACGCACCAAATGTTCCATCGGATGAATTGGTTGAGGATACTCAACTTTCTTTCTTGGATTTTGGAGCCTCAATGCCATTGATTTTGGTGACAATGGCTTAGTGCTTTGAAAACCCAAAGGCTTTGGCTCAGGATCAACATAGCCATACCTTTTCACTTTGGTGATGAGGTAACCAGCTCCATTTTTGGACTTTGGTGCGTCGGCATCGGCTTGTTCCGTCACCGTATCTGCCACCTTTGTTGTTGCATTTTCACCATCTTTTTCAATGGCTACACATTTGGCCTTTTCTTCTTTTGTCAAGCGGCCATCTTTAGGAAAGTTGAGTGACACCATATGGATGGGTGCAGGGAATGGATCCTTGTCAACCTGCATCTCCTTTTTAGGTGCTTCAAGGAATTTGAGAAAACTCTTTCGATTTTCTCTTGCACCACATTTTTTAAGACAGTGCAATCATTGGTGGAATGTGTCCACGAGTCATGATATTTGCAATATTTTTTATCTTTGATTTCTTCTTGTGGAGGTATGACATGGCCTGGAGGAATCTTGATCATATCTGATTTGTGCAAGAAATAAAAAATGCTTTCAGCCTTTGAAACATCAAATGAGTAAGTGCGGCCCCAATCATGTGTTTTCTTCTCGGCTTGCTGCTGATATGCCTTGGCAAATCTTTGCTGAGTTTGAGGATGTCCAACTCCAGCTTTCACCAAGGATGGGCATTCAATGCGACGGTCTACTTTCACCACTTCAGCCACACCAAGTTCATAGTTTGGCTCCTGGTAATAGGTGCCATAAGATGAACTTCTTCTTTTAGCCTCTTCACGGAGTAAAGTCTCATATTTAGCAACTTTAGTTGACATTTCATAGAAGTCTCTGAAATCCACACCTTCAAACTTCTTTCGAAGCTCAAGGTCTAGGCCATTATGTGCGAGGTGCACGAACTCTGCTTCTAAGAGTGGGGTGCGGCACCTGTTCCGCAACTTCTTGAATCTGGCAAGGTAGTCCTCCGCTGATTCTCCTTTCCTTTGATACAAGCGAGAAAGTTCACCCACTGAAACCTCAGGTTCAATTCTATTGAACTAAGTGTGGAAAACTCTCTCCATTTCCTCCCACGTTCTAACGGAGTTAGGTGGAAGATTAATGTACCAGGTAAATGCGTTCCCAGTGATGGAGTGTGGGAATAATCGTAACTTGTGGAAACCAGAACTTGCTTCTCCACACTGAATAGTGAAGCGAGCAATATGCTCCAAAGTGGAGTGTTCACCAGAGAGGCCTGAAAAGCTGGGATTCAACTCAGGAATTTTATATCCCCTTGGAAAAGGATATAGCCGATCATACTCCTCTAAATATGGAGCTTGGAAAGTTGGACGGCTCATTCTTCTGAATCCAGGGCCAAGAATGGTCTCCATGTCATCAAGATTGTCAACAATCACTTCATCCGGAGGCAAAATAGGGTTGATTTGGCGTGGAGGAGCATTTTCCGCACCAAGAACAACACCATTTCTCATGGGTGGAAGATTTTGGTTATCCACACCGTTGTTGATGGCATTATTCACACCATTCAATGGAATTTCATTATTCACACCATGATGGAGAGGTGGTGCGGGCAACTCTTCTTGTTGTCGCACCAGCACCAAGTGTTGGTTATGCCCCCCAAGTGCGGTGTTCAATCTAGCAAAATTTTGAGCATTTTGACGAGATTCGGCCTTTGCTTGGGCCAATTCTATTGCTACTCTATCCGCATTATTGTCCATTTTCTCCATGGCCTGTGTCAAAGCATGAATAGCAAGCCATAACTCAAGACTAGTGTGATATGGAGTTGGCTGCACCAAGAGTTGGGCAGCCTCACCATCTTTTCCACTAGTGCCTTGGCCTTCAAGGAGGTCCAAGGCGTGGTTAGACAGGTCTTGTGGCCTCTTCCCATTTCCTTCCTTGTCCGCCATCACAAGTGCAGCAAATAAAACAAAGAAAACGAAAAAAAGAGAGGGAAGAAAAAGAAAAGGAAAATGACGCAATAATGGAAAAGAACAAGAAAATAAAAAACCTTTTCAACAACACCAAGATGAGATATAAATCCTTGTAGTCCCACCAGGCGTGCCAAAAAGAGATGTTCGTGCCAAAAAATCTCTTTGGAGATCTTGGTGAAAGCGTGCCAACCAATTTTAACCGGAAATTGATAAAAGGATGCGAGAAAAGTAAAAGTTCATTTTTGTTGTAAAAATGAAATAAAGAGTGCAGAGAAAATTAAATGATTGCTTGAAGTGCAGCAACATAAAATAAACCAAACGATTTGTAGATCCTGAATCAAAGTCACACAAATGTGTTTAAATCATTGATTTCAGATTTAGAAGACATAAGAAATGTTGTGGAAAAGGTTATTTTCTTGATTCATTGACAAAGAGGTGTGATTGATTGCAACAGACATGTAAATACAAGAAGGAAACTTGTAGAAACGAGGGGCATGCAGCTACTCCTTCTTTCTTGGCCCGGCTTTCTAGTTTCAAGAAGATTTCTGATAGGTTGGTTTGTCTGTTGACAAGATTAATAAAATAAAAATATCAAGTGAGAACTTGATTCGCAAGAGAGATTGGAAGCGCACACTACTAGAAAACATGTTTACTGCTACGGGCAATTTCCATAGCAATAAGTCGAAAACCCGTAGCTAAAATGAATCAGCTACGGAAATTGGCCATAGTTGTGTCCCTTGCAAATACTGGCGTCACAAATAATATATAGCTACGGAATTACCATGTTCGTAGCAAGTAGCTACGGACAACACCCGTAGCTATTTGTCCCAAGACCGTAGCAGATATTTTGGACGGAAGTTAAAGTTTCCGTCTACTTGTCCGTAGCAAATCCGTAGCACGTTCGTATCTAAATGTAAAAAGTCAACCTAGATATTTGAGTTGACTTTCCGTAGCTATTGGTAGACATGTCTGCAGCTATTCCGTAGCTAATACATGCGAAGGCTACCACTATACTGACCCTAAAATAATGTCCGTAGCAAATGTAAATAAAGCTCGTAGCAAATGCAAATAAGCTCGTAGCATATAGGAATATGTTCGTAGCCATGCAAATAAGCAATCGTTGCTAGTCTGTAGCTAAATTGATTTCTATTTTATTCTTATTTGCAATTTCTGTAATATGTATATATTTAATAGTTTTGGCTTATTTACAAAGCTAATAATCTATGAAAGTAATTTACACTTAAATCTAGAGTAAATTAAATTTATATACTCTAAATATCAAAATATTATACAAATAAGACATCCTACAATTAGATTGTATATACAAAATAAAGTTATTGAAAGGGCAAGTGTTTGAGAGCAACTTCACCAACAACAAGGTGAACACAGTCTACATATATAACAAAAAATAAAGTCATTGAGCAATATATATACCATTCCATTAGAACAAAAAGTGTCCTATATTGCCTACAAATGCCCAATGCTCCCACACTCAGCCTCATATTCTGCAAAATAACATAATTAAAGTTTAGAAATCATCTTCAAAGCATTGGAGTCTTCAACAGTATAAGTTATAAATAAGGAAAAAGGATAAACACCCATCATGAAAAACAATAAGAAAAGCTTAAGCAATTAGCATTAATCTAACAGAAGTGACAAACATGAATGAAGAAAAACTTAAGCAATTAGCATTAAGAAAACAATTATAGAAAATGTGCTCATAACAGGGCAATTCCCTGTAATTATTAAGTTTCTCACTTGTAGCAAATTCTGTAAGGACTTAAGCAGAAGTAAATGGACCAACTCTGCTTATAGCCACATCAGTTGAATCAATGTAAATATGACTATTTCAACACACATTTGCAATTCCAAAACAAATGTAGCAGTAGCAGATTCAGACTGGGATTAATTCCCATTTGCAAGCAAACATAAGATCACAGAAAATGTGACACTTGATTGTTTCATCATTAATGATAGAGTTTTATGTCCAAGACAGAATTTTAACTTCATAAAGTCAACAACAGCCCAATGAAAGAACTTGTCACAATTCACATATTCAAAATGCACTGATCATACACAAAATTCACATATTCCAGCAAAACTAAATAAGTTCTAAAGAACCGTACCAAATCAGAATCAAGATTGTCAATGGCAAAATTCACATATTCAAAATGCACTAATCATACACAAAATTCACATATTCCAGCAAAACTACAATAAGTTCTAAACAACCGTACCAAATCAGAATCAAGATTGTCAATGGAATCTTACAATCAAACTCAGAAACAACAAGAAAGTTTTTTATATGCATAATAACACAAACTCTATTATTTCTGCTAAAAAACAGCATGATCAAGTTCAAATAGCATATTCAAGTCATAAAACGAAAAAAAAAGAAGAAATAATACCTTGTCAACCTTGTGTGAATTTGTAGCATAAAGACCACCACCAACGACTTCCAATATCTCCATCATCACGACTTCCTTCATTATCATCTAACACATTTGCTTCGTTACCTTCAGAAGCTCGGTGCTGGATTGGATCATTAGGAGATGTTGATGTTCCAGCTTCAATATTCTCAGAACAACCACCTTGATTCGCAGCAACATTTGGAGAAGGAACCTCAGTGCCCCCTGATTCGGTGGATCAATCGGTTTATACCCTAAAGCTTGCAAGTGTCGAGGTAGTTGCTGGTCCAAAATTTTTTTGAAAAGCTCCTGGATTGCTTCATTTGAAAGCACTGTTTACTGCGAAGATGCATTAGTAGGAGCTTCTGTATTCGTAGAACTCGACGACCCATGCAATCTTTTGGAGTTCTGAAGACATCCCAAACCATATAATTGTCCACACTTTCTTACTCCTCCAGCACTCTTCCAAACATTTGCATCAAATTGTGCCATCTCTGCAGCCTCCTGTCCATACTTTTCCACAACCAAAAGACTTGTATTTATCCTGCGATAAGTTCAAAATAATAACTAAAGGTTGTCACCATTCTTCCCAAGGGTTCACCCAAGTATTTAATTAAACTCTGTCCTTTATATATATAAACTCCACAGCCAAGACTAAAGAGCAACAGCTAGGGAAATAGATATGGACTTAGAATAAATTAATTCACCTTGGCTGCTCAAAATAAATTATATGGACTTACTTAGTAAAGACCAATCTGATAAAGACTGATATAGACCATTATTATGTCATTGAATTTAAACAATATAATTTATATATAAGCTACATAAAGCAATGATTTAGATGCACATAGATTAGAGGCTGCCCACTTTATCCTTTATATGCTCAAAGTTGAAAGGCAAATTATTTTAGCTTTTATAGGCCAATTGATTATTGTATAGCTAGCTAGTAACAATAAGTGACTTAATGAGAATAATTGTCAGCAGCTCATGATACGAATCTAGTTTTAATTGGTCCAAATCCACCTTAGAGACCCGCCTAAGATCAACTTGAATCACCAAACTTCTAGATGTGTATGTCGACAATCTTCACTTGATAAATCTTCCTTCGTTCGTCGGCCTTAGACCCCCAAGTCGACCTGCACTTGAACACCTAAGATCACAAGTTTCACAAACAACCAAGCAATCACAACCTAATTGTTTGCTAGGACTCTATAAGATTGAAGAACCCTAAGTTTGCTCAAACTAGAACAATGAAGCCAAAGAAATCGATGTGGGTATAAACCTCTCAACTTTATTGATTAACTTGACTTGTGTTTACAAGAGGGGGATGGTCCCTTTATATAGTAGTAGGGGACGCATAACCTTTCTCCTAAATCTAAAAGGAAAACATTACACAAAGGAAGAAACAAGGAAATAGCCTACTCCTTGTCCTACTAGGAAAAGTAAATAACATTACATAATTAGGCAAGGATTGGACTTAGTCAAACAAGGCCCAACCCAATGTCTTCTAGACTAAATAAATAACTAATCTAAGATAGAATAAAGGCCCATGAGGCCGAATTACACAATGCCAAAGTCTAATGCTCATCGATTTCAAGTAAGGTAAACACCTTGGAATCGATGGGAATATTCTTGGTGATGTCGACTTCAATGCCTTCCAAATGTTCTTCAATGGACTCTAAACCTCCAAGATGAGATCTTACAAAGCCCAATAAAGCTTCATTGAACCTTTTAGCCCGAGGCCTAGTCATTGGACCTTGCGGAATGGCTAAAGGATCAAATGGTCGGTCTTGTCCGGATGGCCCAATCGATGGCCGGTTGTGGCCGGTTGGTGCACCAAGCGATGGTCGGTTGTGGCCGGTTGGCTCATGCGATGTCGCATGCGATGGCCGGTCATGTGGCCGGTGTTGCGCGGCTTCTCCAAGCAATGACCGGTCACTTGTGCTTCCATGTCCATGCTCCTCCAAGCTAGCATCGATGACATCCCCTTGATCTTCATTGGCTCCAATGTGTTCTTCTAAGCCATGATAAGCCCTTAGCACATCATCTCACTTAGATTCAGGAAAAAAAAGGGCAAAAAGGAAATTCCGTAAACATGCATGTAAAACCCTTTTTTATCTGCAGAAACTTTAGAATAGTGTATAGAATTTTTTTTGTTCCTTTTGGTTATTAATTAGGCCAGCCACAACCATAAAGTAGGCAAATATCGGTGTCTAATTTCCTTGGAAATTAGTGCCTTAATGTCATGTAAACTTTTCTCAGCCAGTTGGAGGAAGAAATGAATGGGAAATTACTGAATTAATAATTAAATAATGGCAAAAAATTTGCCTCACTTATCATCAATTCTGGAAGAAATTCCTAGAAGTGTGATAGCTGTTAGACACAAGAATTGCTGCTTAGCTCAAAGATTAAAATCACTACTTTCAAAATCTGGAACAAATTAATTAATCCTCCTAGCTAGAAGCATTGTATTTAATTCCTAAACCCATATTTCAAATTGATAGAAACTTTTAACATATAACCTCGTGAAATTTATATTGATGTATAAGTACCTTA